>CM029532.1:1513176-1751622 GCA_017141395.1 Laodelphax striatellus
CCAAAAAAACACCAAACAATTCAAAAAATTCAAGAATATTGAATTCAACTTGAAAAATTTTGAGCCTAAAAATTCACACCACTATGAGTAACTACAGCTGATTCAGATTAGTCACAGTAATACACATTGTTGCTTATGAAGCAGCACACACCGATGCAATGACTAATCGGTGTGTGTTGCTTCGTAAGCGACTATGTGAAGTACTGTGACTAAACGTGACTAATCTCGTCTTGTCTTGACTAACCGGTGTACGCCTAGCCTAATGGGACAATGATAGAGAATAAATGAATAATTAAGAGAAGAAATGTGGAAAAAACAAGATTTTACTTACTCAATCTGTGAGCTTCTTCATATTCGAAATCGCGTTTCTGTTTCTGCTCTTGCAACCGATCAAAAAGCGAACGGTGATCGTATTCCTCTTCGGGAGCCTCTGAAAAACAGTGAATTAATATTGAAATTTTCATTAAATCTACTTACAAAAACGGACAATCACAAGAAAACATAATGGAGTTAATGGCGGTTAATGGAGGAGGATTTAAATGAGTTTGTCAAATAAAGTGTGGGAGGAATAGTTGATTTGGTCATTTAGAATACTGTTTGGCTGTTGTTTGGTGTGCTTGTATATTTCAAACTGTTCAAGTACATCTAATTTATTTTTTGTTTTTGTGTGATCAGTGGAGTATTTCAAGATTACTATTTATGTGAGGGTGTGTGTGATCAGTGGAGATAATGTGTTCTGCAAAGGTGGAATGGGACCAACTCTTGTGTGTTCTTTAAATCTTATATTGAAATTTCTGGCCGTTTTTCCAATGTCAAATTTGCTGCAATCGTTACAGTTTCAATATTAATTTTCCTCCCACACCTTATTTGAGAAAATCATTCGAATCCTCCTCTATTAACCACCAATCATGGACATGCGCATTCACTCCGTTTCTATCATTTTGAATTATGGCGCTGTTGGCATTTTGATTTGGCATGCCTGCGTTGTGGAGCGCTAAGATCGCATCAGGGAGGGACCACTCATTCAGCATTGCAGTGTCGCGACTGTGTATTTATTAGACCGTGGCTATACTAAGTTCTTCTATGGCAAGGTCCCAAATATATTTATATATCTTCCAACACTGGGCCCTATATGTATATCAAAATAGTTGAAAATGTGGATTTTTTACAAAAAAAGTCGAAGGCTAAAGAATGTAATTAGGGATCGGTAGATAGCCTACTTACCCAACGGTTGATCAGGCCGCCTTACTTTTTCCCATTCTTCCTGGCGGCATTTTCTTTTTTCTGCTATCTCAGCCTCCGTTATGAAACCAGAACTCATGGTTCACCTGAAATGAGAAATTTTCCATAAGCTTTCTGATTAAACTTGACTCACTTTCATAGTTCACATCAGAAAGCTACTACACTTGAATAGCTATTAAGCCTGGTTTTCATTAGTAGAGTTAGTGGTAGAGTAACTAGCATACTAACTCTACCGTACTAACTCTACTTACTTGGTCGACTAGCTGTTTTCACTACAATTAAGAATAGTAGGTAAAGTGTGTTGTCTAGTGAACAGATCTAACCTTCAAATGACTCTACTCTACTAGCAGACTCTACTCTACTAGCTCGAGACTGTTTTCATTAGGATAGTGGTGGTAGAGTAGAGTGAGAAGCGGTGGTGGGGAAAGGCAAGTGGTACTATCCCACTCTACTCTACCAAAAACAAGTACTCTACCATCACTCTACTATGAACGTTTTCATTGAGAGAGTTCACAAGATAGTTAGTACTCGCCCAGGGAACTCTATCACTAACTCTACTAATGAAAACAAGGCTTTAACTACCGCATCAGCGTTAGGGAAGATGTAAAATACAATGTATTCGATCTTGGAACCTTTGGGCATAGACTAACTATACATATATGTTGTCTGTGCTTTGGATTATCAGACAGGTGTCAACACAACCTAAATTACCTGGCTGTTTTAGAAATGTATCCTCAATAAGTGTAGCCTACTCTTCTTGAAATCGCAGTAGGCCTATTTGGAATTATCTCTTGGGAATAGCGGTAAAACTTGAATGTTTCCTCTTTTCTGTGATTGGTGAGCACCGTCAATTTTTCATGGTTCAACAAGACAAATGAATGGGAACTTTAAACATAACTTAATTCAATTGAATATAACTTAGCTCAAGGGTCTTTCCAATCTGATTATTCATTATTTAAAAAAACCAATCACAATATTTTTATATTCTTTCGCAATGAATTTACAATAATATATTGTTATTGTTTCTTAGAACAGGGTTTTCAATGTGATTAGGTTATGTAGATTACGAAACGTGAAATTAAGATTTTAAGCTGATTGATACGTTAATGAATTACTCACCAATTTAAAGCGAATGAGATTTTTATAAGCTTTAGCTGATATAATGAAGAAATTTCTTGTAAATTCAATTCGAATGCAGTACAATAGAGAATACAAAAATCGAATAGACAAAAAATACAACTGCTCACTCTAAACACAGCTGGAAAACGCGCTAACGTCAACAATGAGATGAACTCTAGACCAGCAGCGCGCTCAAGTGAGAGACAGAGTGAACAATCGGGGGGGATTGAAGCTAGGTTATCATTGAATCGAATATAAAAATGCCTGTTTTCAAACCAATAATAATTGAAAAATATTCCAGTCCAGGAACTTCAGGGGCGGATTAAGAGGGGGGCGACCGCCCCCCCCGTCCGCTACAGAGATTGAAAATTTTTCTGTCCAATTACTTATCAAAAACTAATATGTATAGGATTATAGTTTCAGTAGTTTTATTATTATTATTAGAGTAGAGATAAGTTAGTATTATTTTGTAACAAAAATGAGGATTTGAATGGTTATATTTTAAAAAGGAACGTAGAAAGCATTGCTTCTGCTCAACGTCAGCAGTGCCGGTCCGAGGAGGTTTTATGGTACATGCAAGCCGTGGATTTGGCGCAAATCCACGGTGCAGCAGCGGTGCCAGGCCATCCAAAATTTTTAAAATATCCATAAAATATTAATTTATTCTCAAATCAAAAATATTTATTTAGCATTGTACGATACAACATGAACAGTGTCAATATAAATGAAACAAAAACAAATGTTTGCTGGTTCAAATTAATTTAGCTTCTAAAATATTCTAATTGCAGTTGCAATATTACTGTCTTCTTGGTCACAAAAGTACTTTCACGTACTTTGATCACGTAAAGATGAGTACCAATGAGCAGGTGACTCACTAATATTAAAAACCTCTTCAATTCAAGTTCAGATGCCGTTCCTTCCTTTTGTCTGATGCTCGTTGGTAGTATGGTAGGCTCACATACATAAGAGGGTCTTTTGGTAAAAAAATCTCCATCCATAAATGCTGAGTACCATGAAATTATTAACATATTATTTCGAATCCATAAGTTGGCTTCAAATCTCAATGTATCCAGATGGACTATTGAGGCTGTTGTTTTCATACTGAGGTTTTGTATTGAGTTTGCCAGGTTGTTACATACTTTTCATCAGTGTGCGTGTTTTCATTTTAAAATTTGCTCGTCTCATGTTAACTTGAACTATTGTTGTGATTTACACTGGAAAAATACTCAATTTTCTAAAAATATCACATAATTTTAGTACCTATTTATGTAAGAAAAACGTTGTAGTTTTAGAGCTTAGATTTTCGGTTTTTCACTCTTAATTGTTCAAAATTTTCCCGGGGGAGGCCCCCCGGACCCCCCCCCAGACCCCCCCGGAACTGACCTTCCTAAACCGCCCCCCCCAAACACAGACCTTAATCCGCCCCTGAGGAACTTATCAAATCGAAGCTACAATGTTTTAGATCACTTCAGTAGTCATTTTAAGAGAAAATAAACAATGATCTTTTTAATTTCATACTTCTTTCAAAAGGCTTCACTGCCAAAAGAGAGATACATAAAAATATAATATTGAACATAAGTAGTTGAAATATGGAAATTATAAGATGTAAATATGATGTTGTAATTGAATTGAATATTATTAGTGTGAAATGGTTGATGTCTTTGGAATAATAATGTTTTTTACACTTGTGATATCGATTGCTGCAGAAAAGCAGGAAGTTCAAACTTTAAACATCATAACCGAGTCTAGCAAGAAGATGATGAAAATGCTGTTAAAAATACTTAAATCTGATTAATAAATTCATTGAAACACCTTGAATCCACTAAGTAATAGATAGCAATAAAGTATCGATGATACATTGATGATTTACTTGAATTATACCTCAAAATCCTGTTTTGTTCCCATCTTACAATGGTCAAATCCCAATTGATTGTTTACTCTTTCTCTCACTTGAGCGCGCTGCTGGTGTAGAGCTCATCTTAAATATAGCATACAATAATATTGTCACGTCTCATAATGGAAGCTTAAAACTTGAAAAAAAATACAAACCAGAAGCTTTGGTGTGCATGAAATTATGCTAAGGATATGAAAAATTCCAAAAAATATAATTGATTAACCTATTTTTCTAGCAAAATGTTAATTATGTACAAAAAAAATACAATATTCCAAACGATATTCCGTAATACTGAATTAAGTTGGCTGTTATTTGTAGTATGGATATTGCTCGTACTATAGAGCAATAACAATCGATTACATTATTTATATTGACGTCTAATATCGACTTTTTCATGAAAAACATTGAAGTACAGTCATGGGCGCCCATACAAACATTTGTGGGGGGGGGTCTAGACGTGACCTTCCAGGGGGTTTGATGGTATGAAATACCTCCCAAGGAAGGGGGTGGTTCCGCCCCCCTCCCCCGGAAAATTTGTAAAAATTTGAGCTAAAATAGCTTGTTTTTAACTATTCTTAAAAGAAATTTTTTACAAATAATGAAAACGTTGAATCCACTCAAACATTTTACACAGATTGCTGTTTGTGATTCAGATATACCTCACCCTTTATTGACCTGCATTAAATATTATAATTCACTATATATGTTTTTGTTCCAAATTTACTATATTTGAAAATGACTGAATTATAATTTTTTGATACTACATTTTTTCTTTCACTAAAAGCAAGGGGGGGAGGGCACGGCCCCCCTGCCACCGTGTATGGGCGCCCATGAGTACAGTATCTGTATCAAAATATTTGAACCGCTAAAATTGAAGACAGACTGTATCTGTACTGAAGTAATATTCATTTAATTTGGCAGATGTCATTAGATAGATGGATAAGAGATACAGTTCTGTATTATTTTTTGCTATCGGACTATTCCGTCATCAGCAACGTCAGCAAGAATAGATAGGGCATCTCTAATGCCATCCGCCAAATTAAAATAATACTACTGTAGAACCATAGAAGTTGACACAATGATTTGCCATCAAATCATCAAATGCATCTTGTAATACAGTATCAGTCACTTTGTAATAAAAGAGTTCGAAATCCCAAGCATCACAGAAAAATATTCAGCAATCCACTTAATATTAATTTATGCGCTAACAATGCAAGTGCATCAACAATTACCTTTTATAATACCTTATTTTACCTGCTAGGTAAAATACCTACCTTAGGCCTATCTTATCAAACATTGCTCACATTATTACAGTTGTAGTGACCTAATGACCACCAATCCATGATTTTTTTTATGCTTCTGATGCCCACATACATATCTGACTTGTGCTTAGGCGTGAATGATAAAGCCTTACTACGTACTAGTCTACACAAAAAATACCAGACATGGACTAGGAATCGAACCCATGACCCCTTGAATGGAGGTGAGTAGTCCCATCTTGTCACTTCAGTTCATGTTCGGTGCAAAAGTGATGGACACTCTGCTGCTAGCTTTAGGTGGGTTCCGAACCAGCGGATGGTGGCAATTAAAGAAGATAATTGGAAGCTGAGTTTAAAAATTGCAACAATAAGACAGCTGGATGGAAGATTTGAAGTGAAAATTTAATAATAATTAATTGAACGAAATTCCTAATTAATGCCATACAATATTCTGAAGACTTTGCTATTTGCAAATATTGACAACAGATTAATAGCTAGTAAGGAAATTCGATGAACGCTACTGCACAAAAAACTTTCTCCCCGGGCGGGAATCGAACCCAGCACCTCTGGTTTGCCGGACCAGCGCCTTAACCACTTGACCACCGGAGATCTTCTGTATAGCAGCGTTCATTTTTGACTTGGCCAATTTAGCCAGATAATATAAAAATGGAAGGAAATGATCCATTGCAACTATGCAGTTGCTGTTAAATCATAATAACTATACAGAAGATATCTCCGGTGGTCAAGTGGTTAAGGCGCTGGTCCGGCAAACCAGAGGTGCTGGGTTCGATTCACGCCCGGGGAGAAAGTTTTTTGTGCAGTAGCGTTCATCGAATTTCCTTACTAGCTATTAATCTGTTGTCAATATTTGCAAATAGCAAAGTCTTCAGAATATTATATGGCATTAATTAGGAATTTCGTTCAATTAATTATTATGATTTAACAGCAACTGCATAGTTGCAATGTCTCATTTCCTCCCATCTTTATGAAAATTAAAATTAATAGTTTGTAATTCAATAAGAATTACTAATATTCTAAAATAAGTGAGCCTTTAATAGCCTATAATTGTTATTGTGTACGGTAATGACTTAATAATTTTTTATTACTGCTGAATGATTTTATATTTGGCTCTCATCCAATTAAGCATTTCATCACTCACCCCGTGGTTTGGAACTCATCTAAAACCAAAGTTCACAATAATCACCGTTACACGACATGACACATTCAACAAGGTGGAGACCCCTATATAGACACAAATTAAATTTGGTTGAATCTAATCAGATTTGGCGATATGACTGCTATCCTATTATATTAAGCGAGCAATTTCTGTATGTTTATATTTATTTATGTATGTATTTATGTATGTATTTATGTATGTATGTATGTCCAACGGATCTCGAAAACGGCTCTAACGATTTTGACGAAATTTGGAATATAGGAGGTTTGTGATACAAAAATTAGTTTGCGCCGGGTCTCATCCCTGGGATAACTCGCTAAAGGACCTTAAAAAGGAAAAATCGATCCTTTAGGAATCAGCTGACAGCAAAAACAAATTTCTGTCGGCTGTAAATGATGAGAAAGAGTGAGAGCGGTGATTGTGGGAGTGAGACAAGATTATTTCAGCTGCTGAGACAGTGCATTTCAATCACATGATCACTCGTGAAATACACAATAAATTTTTTGGTTAACCCAGCGGTTCCATTACTAGAATTGGGAAAAATATCGAAACACATAAGCTGCTCCTATTCCCCTTTTCATTTCTGATTTCTATTTATCTATAGAAAATTAAAAAGAATTAGAAATTTTGAAAATATTCCATATTGTTCTGTATTATTATTTTTAAATTTGAGGCATGACGTTAGCCATGTAATCTGTTTTTATTTATTCGAGAAAAATCGTCGAGTTCATCAAAACAGCTGAGCTAAAAATAGTTATAGCAGGATTCTATTAAATTGTCAGAAACAGCTGATTGATGTACGCTCGTTTACTGACGTTAAATCAGCTGTTTTCTGACAAGTTAAAATGATCCTACTATATCAACCCATATCATCATTTCTACGAAGCAAAATTTTACCACAAGTGCGATTTTTCAAATGATATGCATTCAAACTCAATTATTCATAATATTTCGAAAGCTGAGATTAATTTTTTTAAAGTGCAATGATGATTCAGTGCATAAGACTGATGATTGTACTTAAAAATTGTTCCATTTCATTCCTTTTTTCCTTTAAAATTTCCATTCCTGTGCCTTTGTAGGCCTACCCCCGAGCAGAGCTCGGTACCCCGATATTTTGAATAATCCATCCTAATTCAAACCTTTAAATGTAGGTGACGAACTTATTCAAGGAACATCACAATATTTCTATTGAACTGGAGAAAAAGGATAGAGGTATACGAGACTGCATCTCAAAACTTACACAAAAATTTGAATAAAGACTGTAGAAAACACAGACTCAGCAAACAAAATGAGGGAGAAATGAACTACGGTATTATAATAATTTTTTCAAGCACGATTTAGATTAGTATTCAAGGAAATCTTTTCAATAAGAATTTGGAGAAAATTGAACTTGTCATTAATTGAATCAATTATTTTAGATTTGATTTAATGAAGCTTCAGAGAAAGATTCGATATTTATTTACTGATGCTTTAAAATTAAATTCGATATAAATGGATAATATTATGATGAATTTAAATATAATGCAAATGCCAAGCATGGTATTTCAATCTAGATGATTAAGTTTTTATCTGAAGATTCAGTTTCAATACTGTAGGGGAAGGACGTGTACCTTGGGCAGTTTTTCAAAATATTTTTTTTTAGGTAGGTACCGTACTGTAATAAATCAGAGGTGTTTTTTCAACACGTGCACGTGGACTCTACTTCAACTCATTTACTTTCACAAAGAATTTTCTTTCCTCACTTGCCTACAATGATAGGCTTTTTATAGAGGTTTTTCAAAAATGAGTTTTCCTGCCCAAGGTACAATAATAGCAGCATGTACCTTGAGCAGCATGCAATTGTACCTTGAGCACCTACTTAATAGATGACTAGTAAAATGACTTGAAAAGATATGAAATAAATCAATCAAATACAGTTTTATCTGAAATTTCATTGTTAATGCAATATAAAATAATTTTTATAAGAAATTACAAAATTCAGATGAAAATAAGATTTGCTCATGTCCAGGCTAGAAATAATATATTAGCTTGATCATAGGAACATCCTCTTATAGGATACAAATTGTAGATATAATTATTCTGGTAGCCTAATATAAATTTTTTTCTTCATTGTTACTATAGCATCTAGTCAAGGACTAATAAGCTATTCTATTTTGAATTAAAATGATGATTGTTAAAGAAGGTGAAACCCATTGGTTCAACCTTCTATATTGAATAAGAACTAATTATTTTTCACACATCCACATATACTCTGTTATAACTAATATAAATGACAATACACTAATTAAAAAATATTAATTTCATACACTATTCATTATAACAACATTTTTGTGAAAAAATACTGAATTCGGGTGAAATTGAGATTTGCTTGTGTCAGGCTAGAAATAATATATTAACTTCACCATAGGTTCTTTACTTATTATTATATTATTATAGGCCTATCATTTAAGAAGTAATTCAAGCTACTTGGAGTGAAAGACATAGTTTGAATCAGTAAAAAATACCGGTAATTTTTGTCTATCAGAACAAGAAACATATAGCCGGCTCCTCTAAATACAAAAATTTATGAGCTTCAAAATCGCATCCCGGTGGTTCGGAACCCACCTTAAGCTGTAGGTCCATTCATATCTCATCATCATCCTTCTATTACCCACGGACTTGAAGAATATTTTTAATTCTCTATGAAAATCATGAAATCAAAACGAAATAGATGTAAGAGCATAATAAAGTTCATACTTCCGAGTATCAGTTTCACCCAATGCAACTCAAGAAAAACACTTACCTAATTGTTGAGCGGGCTTGAATAGTGAAAGTGAAATCCACAGAAGTGAGGCTCTAAATATTGTTGATGCTCTAATGTCGAAAATATCAACAGTATGTGATTCATATTGTTTGACAAGTGTCTCCAACTTTATAACAATAATTTCCATCCATGCAACAAATTTTACCTTATTTAGGATCTGAGTTATAAGAAAGTGCCCAAGGTACATGCGGTAACAAGGTACACGTCTTTCCCCTACTATGAATGACATTATAGGCTCAGTTGACTCCATGTAAATAGGTACTTGGAGACATTCAATCTTGATAAGCATTGCTTGAGCACCTTCGTGAAGATATTATTTTAATAGAGAATCTCATCATGGTAAACAGTTTGAATTATGATGGGAACAAAAAAGTAAAATATCACACAATGACGGACAATCACTCTCCTACCTTGTGTTTCGCAGTCCACGTAAAACGAATGGGCGACTCATGTTTTGTATTGCATGGCTTCTACGAACCACCTGTAAAATGATCTCCCCACAATAGAACAAATCATAAGTAACCCTATTCTCATATTTATACAAATGGATTCTGAAAATTGGAAAATAACTGCAGAATATAAAATAGAATTAATATCCTATACGTACGGTAATTATTATTATTTTTTTTTTTTTTGCTAGGGATGATGCCCACATAAGCTTGAAGCTTGTGCTTGGGTAATGGGAAGGATGATGATGAGAGATATGAAGCTACTCTTCAGAAGCTAAGTAGGTTAGATTGCTGAACATGTGAGTTTGCAATTATTCCTTTTCTCTCACCATAATCTTGGAAAACAGTGTCAGTCGTTAATGTATAATATCAATTATTTCATGAATGCTCTTTTAATCCATAGAAGTACCACAGTCTAATAAATATAATGTATAAATAAATGCATATAAACGTATTCATTAGACTGCGGTAGTACCTCATTATAACGTGTTCAAATTCTATCAATTAATAATAGAAAAAATTCAAATTCTCATCCTACATTGAATAAGGACTTGAATTCATTGAGTGCTCTATATTCAATTCCAAAATATTAAATTATTTTATTTCAATAAAGTTTCACTCTTTAAAAAATAACTTACTCTTATAGTTTTAAATATAATAGTTTTAACATTTATAGAATTTAATAAATTTTTATCAAATTTTTTATCACATTCTACTTTTCATTTAAATAATGAAGCCTAATATCTACAAAATCAATAAAATAATTGTATTATTAAAAGGTCAAGATGATAAAGCATTTTTTTCATGTTGAGAATTCATATTTATCTTACATTTCAGCAATTGAAGGTTCATAACATTATAAGACCAGGAGTTTGTTTCATTGAAATTTAGAAGTCTTGTAGAACAGACAAAAACTGGGACAAGCTGGACTTTCAAATGTATTCTTTTTTAAGCCGTGCTATTCATGTCTAGCTTGGAGGTTGTCTGCCTTTTTGCTGTCTTATATAGGACTTATAAATTCCTATGGAAAAGACCGCTGATTGCTTCGAAACTTCAGATAAATTAATTAAGTAGTATCTTACCATTCAAGTAGATGAAATTATTGGATTAGGTTATTCATTTTAAGAGTTTTAAAGCACAATTCTTGCGAGCTTCAGTAATAAGGTATCATTACCAAGGCTTATTCATTTATAATGATTGAGCGATATTCGAATCATACTAAATATCCAGACATATTTTTTGAGTCTCTTACTTGTCAGACTTGATTTTTTCTGAAAGTTCCATTGTTTCAATTTGTTTAGTGTTGGGACGCATTCATATCAGAAGTTGGTTGCTGTATCTTAAGCGCTTGCTAATAATTGCTTACTTTGAATTAGAAGTACGGTACCATACATAAAAATAGTTTGTACTGAATCAAGTGTGCACGTTCACGCAGACAGCAGTAGCAAGCGCTTGAAACCAGCTTTATTTATTTACCAGCTTTCTTGCAACCTTTTAGAGATGATCAGGATACCAACGGTAATAATAATGTTTTTGATGTTTCGACTAAACCAGAACACACTATTCTAGTTAATTGAGGAATAATAATTATCCCTATAATTATTAAGAATTATTTTCAATAGTTGTTTGCTTTTTAGACTAGATTTTTTGAGATAGTTTCATTTATAAACAGTGGAAGTTCACATGTTTTGACAGTTCCAGGTGGAAGAAGGCTTTTGTACACGACAAAATTTCCATCACATTATTACTGCCAATAGAATGACTTCGAACTGAATTGGTGAGACACCCACACACTTAATACATGTTTATCATGTTCTGCTGCATTATAACAGTGGATGCCTAGTAGGCCTATATGGTTACGCTATTGGATTGAAATTTGATGGAAAACTTGATCGTGTACTTATATGCCTCAAGAAATACCGTATTCAAAAATACTGAAAATTGTATCTTAAATACCAGATTAGTATAGTAATCCCGTCTTTCGGAGGAGACGTTAAGCCGTCGGTCCCGACTGCCTAAAAAGTAGTCGTCATATCTCATCATCACCCCTCTCATTACCCACGCACAAGCCTAGAGCTCATGTGGGCATCATCCTCAGAAAAAAAAAAAGAAAAAAAAAGTAGAAGCAATGGAAAGATAAAATTAGCATGTTAAAATAGGAATGAATGAATAATAATTTTTTTTCAAATAACTTACTAAGAAAAGATTCAGGAGAGATAGGTAGGTACTTAGTTTTTCAAGTCAAACAATGTATAATTACTAGTATGATAATGAAATAATCAATAATATCAATGTATACACCTTTGTCTGGCGGGTGGGGGGGGGGGTGTTGGGGGTCCTTTATCTCATACAAATAAATTATTTCTTCAAATTATTGAAATATGTCTATATTATATTCTATAATTCTATATTTTTTCATTTATTTGTTCAAAAACAAAAGAAAACTACAATTCAATTAACAATAAACAAAAGTGCAATATTACAATAAAAAAATCATTTTTTCATTTAAATGTTGCTTTTTTTTATGTCTGCGATGCTCAAAATTTATATAAATATAAAGTTGTTAGTATCACATTGTTCGTTTATGCAACCATGTACATTGCCTGAGTACCATACCTTTGTTTGATTACACAATGTTTGAAAAGCTCTACCATGATTTTTCAAAATAGAAAATAAAATTGCTTTACAATATTTTTCTCAAAGACCAGAAGGGTCACTCCAAGACAGCGGAGCGCATAAGGCGCTGACAACTGCACAGGTGCACAAAGGAAGACATACACTTTTTACATATGGGTTACCACATTGTTCTGCTGCGCCATTAATAATTTCAAATCACAAAGTAGGGGAATTCACATCCACTGGGGCTTTACTTATCATTGAGACAATAATCATGTGATTCTCAAAAAATAATAAATTACACAATTTATCGAAAATATCTTTAACTTTAATTTATACAATGCACATTGGCAGATGGCCAATGAGTAGTATATGGGCAGCAGAAGACATTTAGGGCCTGGTCACATATGATTGTGGTTTGCTTTACTTTACTTCACTTCACTAGAACAGCTACTTTGATTGTGTTTTGCTTTAATTCACTTCACTTACTATATACCATACGAATTACATACATTCACTATGTGAGTAAATGAAGTGAAGTGAAGTAAACCAATGTAGCTTTGTTAGTGAAGTGAAGTGAAGTTAAGCAAACCACAATCCTATGTGACCAGGCCTTTACCGACATACAACACTGTCACTCAATAATATTAATCTACAATAAAATACAATCATAATAATACTTAATATTTATACAATATTAAATACATAATGATAATCTACAATACAATTAAATCTACAATATTAATGTACAATAATATGTCTGTGATGTTCAAAATTTATATAAATATCAAGTTGTTAGTATCACATTGTTCGTTTGTGCAACCATGTACATTGCCTGAGTACCATACCTTTGTTTGACTACACAATGTTTGAAAAGCTCTACAATGATTTTTCAAAATAGAAAATAAAATTGCTTTACAATATTTTTCTCAAAGACCAGAAGGGTCACTCCAAGACAGCGGAGCGCGCATAAGGCGCTGACAACTGCACAGGTGCACAAAGGAAGACATACACTTTCACATACTGGGTTACCACATTGTTCTGCTGCACCATTAATAATTTCAAATCACAAAGTAGGGGAATTCACATCCACTGGGGCTTTACTTATCATTGAGACAATAATCATGTGATTCTCAAAAAATAATAAATTACACAATTTATTGAAAATATCTTTAACTTTAATTTATACAATGCACATTGGCAGATGGCCAATGAGTAGTATATGGGCAGCAGAAGACATTTAGGACCTGGTCACATACGATTGTGGTTTGCTTTACTTTACTTCACTTCACTAGAAGAGCTACTTTGATTGTGGTTTGCTTTAATCCACTTCACTTACTATATAGGCTACCATACGAATTATATAGATTCACTATGTGAGTGAGTGAAGTGAAGTGAAGTAAACCAAAGTAGCTTTGTTAGTGGAGTGAAGTAAAGTTACAAACCACAATCGTATGCGACCAGGCCCTTACCGACATAAAACACTGTCACTCAATAATATTAATCTACAATAAAATACAATCATAATAATACATAATATAAATACAATATTAAATACATAATGTTAATCTACAATACAATTAAATCTACAATAATATTTTTTTTAAATCACTAGAATAATAATAATGGAGATGAATACATATAATTATAATAATTATAACAACTTGATAATTTGAAAAATAAAAACAAAAAAGAACTACAATAATTTTTTTTCATGTGCAAACAAAACGTAATCAACTGTCCCATTGTACTCTTCCATCCTCAGTTTGGAGAAATAATTCATCGATAAATAATGATAATTAAATAAATACTAAATAAATAATATGATACCCTGATTAAATAAATACTAACCTACTTATACTAATATTTTAAAAAACAATAATAATTTTTTTTAGTTTTATATTTTATAATTTTTTTGGTGGCCACCACCGGATAATAATAACAACAAAAAACATATATAATAAAAATGATTTTTTTTTTAAATTTTTATATTTTATTATTTTTTTGGGGGCCTACACCTAAAAAAAAAGAATAATAATGATAATATTTTTTTTAATTTTATATTTTTTATTTTTTTTGGGGGCCTACACCTAAAAAAAGAAAAATCTAATAATTCTAATAATAATGATGATCAAATAAATACTAAATAAATAATATAATACACTAATTAAATAAATACTAACCTACTTATACTTACATTCTAATAAACAATAATAATTTTTTTTTTAGTTTTATATTTTATAATTTTTTTTGTGGCCACCACCGGATAATAATAACAACAACAAAACATATATAACAAAAATGATAATATTTTTTTTTTTGGGCCTACACCTAAAAAAAAAGAAAAAAATCTAATAATAATGAATAATGATAATATTTTTTTTTAATTTTATATTTTTTATTTTTTTTGGGGGCCTACACCTAAAAAAAAAGAAAAAAATCTAATAATAATGAATAATGATAATATTTTTTTTTAATTTTATATTTTTTTTTTGGGGGCCTACACCTAAAAAAAAGAAAAATCTAATAACAATGAATAATAATAATATGTTTTTTCTAATTTTTTATTTTTTATTTTTTTTGTGGGCCTACACCTGAAAAAAAGAAAAATCTAATAATAATGAATAATGATAATATGTTTTTTTTTTAATTTTATATTTTTTTTTTAGTTTTCGCCATTTTTTTTTTTCAAAACAAAAATTCCAATGAGCCATTCCATTGTGCTATGACTTGCTGGCAGTTCCTGCTCCTTATTTATTTGATCTTTAACTTGGCTAACCAGATGTTTGTAACCCAATCCCGGTTATTTTTCAGAGATTAGAGAAGGGTGTGAAATAGTTGAACAAGTTATAAATTAAAGTGAATGATCAAACTTTGAGATAAGTGACTAGCTTAAATCGAAGTAAAGAAGCTTGCTGAATAAAACAACAGAATCAACATAGTTTAAATTAACTTATCAAATAATAAGAATAAAACTTCTATTGGATAAAAATACTTTGAATTGGATATATTTAAAATAATGAATATATTTATTTACTGGACTTGAATATATTAATTTAAGTTACAGTATGCAGCAGCAACAACATCGTCGAAATTAATTGGAATCGACCAAAGTAAGTAAGGTAAACATTAATAAAACCCTGTATTTCTAGAAATAGGCTTGATATTATTAATGAATCCATAGTTTATAATATATGAAATTATAAAAATACAAGAAAAGAGATAATCATGGAAATTTACAAAAAAAAAAAAAAAAATGGAATACAATCCTCAGAATATCACATCCTTAGCAATAAAAATTCTATAAATCTTCAAATAACTCAAGTCCTTATTTAACCTTAAACAACCTTAATTTTTAATTTAATAAATTTTATTGTCATCTTCAACACTCTATCAATGTTGATTAGGAAATGATAAGTTTTAATTTACTCTTAATGATATATAAATCTTATATATTGCATTAGTTTAGATAATTTATTCATTATTCTTAGTATTACTGTTATTATTAATTTACTGTTTTGCATTCATTCCCGCGCACAGGTTTCATGCCCATGTGGGTCTTATAAATTTATTTCAATGATTGAATGAAGTACCTTTTGTTATTGTATATGTTTGTGAATTGAAATAAATAAATTTGAATTTGGATTTATCATTCAATTGAATATTCCTCCAAAGAAATCACTTTTCCTAGAAAAGTGTGTGCTCTTTATTAAAAAAAAATACATACATGACATGTTTGTTTTGAAAGATTTTTTCAAAAATAATAATTATTGTAACAAGTTTCCGAGATGAAGTGTTACTCAAACCATCATTGTTAGAAGGAAAACTCAATTTTCATGTAAGCTAAACTTTTCATATTCAATTTTCATGAAGAACATTTCTACTCAAACACTTAAAATGACAATTTGGCAAAAAGTAGTTATCAAAAAATAATACTTCGAATACAATTAATATTATTTTCAATTTTTGAAAAAAACTCAAGTACAGGTTACAAGTTGAAGTTGTGTTTTTATATTATACATATGAATGAATACTTTTAGAATAAGCGCTACTCACACTTGCGATACTGAAATCGCGAAGCAACTGGAGTCTCAGCGACTGGAATAACAAACATGTGTATTTAAATTATGACGTTCAGACAATATGGTGAGCATCATCATTTGAAAACACATGTTTGTTATTCCAGTCGCCGAGACTCCAGTCGCTTCGCAACTTGAGTATCGCAAGTGTGAGTAGAGCCTGAAGGATCAGAGTTGAGAAAACAATGCGTGAATTTGAGGTTCTTTTGGTGGAGCTGCTTATTCTGTCGCTCGGAAATGGATGATTATAGAGAAGACACGTCTTGTTGAAGGTCAGCAGCAGTTTATTTGCTTCATCTTTAATATTATTCGAGATTCATCTCATCTGCTGGAGTATTTTTGGTTTGTGCAATATAATACCTGAACGAAGATTTCCTCATCCAAATCGATAATTATTATTGTGGCTGATAGTGATTGTTTCTATATATAGTAGCAGCTCTGAGGTACGCGACCCTCCGGACCCCGAGCTGGTCAGTGCTTCCCTCTTATATCCCTGCACTGACTGTCCTCAACCTGCCTTCTACTCTTCTCCCCTCACCCTCTTTATCTGTCATTTGGTTCGTTTATGGTTTTCATAAATTTGGTTTTTCAAATATTTTTCCCTTTTTATTATTGCCTCTATTATTTTGTAGCGGAATAGCAACAACAACAGCCAACAGGATTTCTTCTCTTCTCTTATTTTCTCGTTTCAATATTTTTCTCTTTTCTGTTGTTTTCTGTTTGGTTCTTCCTCCTTTTCTTCTCTCTTCATCATCTTTTTCTGCTCATAAGTTTTTCTATCGACCCTATTCTTATGAATGCTGGTTACCATTTGGCGTTGAGTTTTTGGTAATTGTGACTAGATTAGTAATGATGCACCATGTTACTGATACTGATAGTGATCCTGATAGATACTGATAGAGGTACACTGAAGGAGCCAAACTAGACAAACGATTTAGGCGTACTCTGGGCTACGGTCCAACCTAATCCTTCAACCACTAGAGCATCATAGAGACTAGACACGAAATAAAGAAACAAAGATAGCTCTTGCTATAACAACTCGGCTTCTTTGTTGCAGTTGCAGTTAGGTCAATGTAAGTCAATATAAATGTTGATTATTCGAAGGTGTTATTTGTGCGCAATGAGTCAGTTATCACTTCGGTGATCAAGTCTAGTACAAAGACAACCGAGAAATCCGCTTTTATTACAATTCTCTCTTCACCTAGATGGTGATGTAGTAAACAATTTTGAAAATAAAAAGAAGAATTTTCAATATATTTTGTTGCAATAAAACCAGACAAAGACAGTAAAGCAGTTCAGCTTGCCAGATTGAAAAATATATTGGGTAGTGATGGTCTGAAGCTCTATAATTCAATCAAAGATGACTTAGCAACGGAAAGTGTAGAATATATCAAACACTTTAGGAAAGCATTGTGTGTCGAAGAAAATTGTAACTATGGACATTTTCAAACTTTTGAAAAGGAAGCAAAGTATTGATGGAACATTTGATCAATTATGATATTTATGCTGAATTAAAAATTCAATTAAACCTTGCAATTTCGAAGAACAAGAGGACAAGCTACTGAAAGCATTGATTCCGTTTAGTGTAAGAAATAACGAGCTACAAGAGCGATTATTAAGAGAAGATGCGTCTTTGGAAAAGATCTTGATTTTTTGCAGAGCAGCCGAAGTAGCAGGAAGAAACATTAAATTGATTAAAGCTTCTGATAACATAGTGAGCGATGTCGAAGCGATCAAGGTCAACAAAGAAGAAAGGAAAGTAAATAAAGGAGACGATTTAGAACCAGGTAACTCACATAGTCTTGAGACTAAAAATAAAAAATCCTGTTCTAGATGTGGTAGTATTCACACTGAAACATGTCCTAGGCCTAATAATCAGATGATAAAATTTTTCCCCAATAGACAAACATTAAAAAAATCTCACCCTAAAACTAATCCCCCCCCCCGGACCGCTTGTTAACACGAGGGCGGTGTTATGAGGGCCCGTACGGCGGTGAAGGAAGGGCTGGTGAACTACTACTTGTATTACAGGTACATGTACCTGTAATACAAGTAGCAGTTTACTAAGAGCGTCGTAGTGACGTCACCAAGTGAACTGAGACTCAGGGCAGACAGACGCTGCTCAATCATCCCAAGAGCAAAGAGCCCGGGACACAATCAGTCACGTGCCAGTTATGGCTTCCATTGACGACAAACGACAACGAAAACCATAAACTGGAGCCATGGGCGGTCAGACAACGCAATCCCCCCACACACAGCATCGACGCAACTCCAATGCCTGACATTGTTGCAACCATTCTCCCCATAGTATCACAAAACAGACACCGTTTGCGCATCCGCATTATAAACTGCACTTTAAGCAACTACTCATATCAATGACGAAAAATATAACAAAAAAACAATGGAAGGAATAGAAATTGAAAATGAATATGAAATAAATAAAAAAATGAAAATAGAGGGATGGATGTAGCAAATAAAAGTGAAAGGAAAATGAAAGAAGTAAAGCGATGGATGGAAAATTAGACAAACAAAAGAGCAAAAGGAGAATAAGCAGAAGAGAAGTAGAAGTTGTGGTAGTTGGTGAAGCAGGAGTGGAAAAGAGAATAAGAAAAGAACAATAAGGTGATGATTGAATTATTGTATTTGAAAAAAAACAAGAAGAATTCAATTCAAAGAAAAAAACAATAATTGGATAGTAAATGGGAGGAGAAGAGAAAGTGGAGTGATGAGGAGAAGAATAGAAAACAAGGTGAAGATTGGATAGTAGACGAAGGAGAAGCAAGAAAAATGAAAGAACACTTTCAAAGATAGAATGAATGAAGGGAGAAGAAGTGGAGCATCTGGATTCAGTAAACAGAATGAGTATAATCAATAAGGTGTATGAGATATGAGGGATTGAAACTAATAACTGTAGTAGATTATCTATGTCCACTGTTGCTTGATTTTGTGTGCGACACAAGCATCGGCCGCATGCTGTG
This sequence comes from Laodelphax striatellus, assembly GCA_017141395.1. Taxonomy (NCBI): domain Eukaryota; kingdom Metazoa; phylum Arthropoda; class Insecta; order Hemiptera; family Delphacidae; genus Laodelphax; species Laodelphax striatellus. Next base: position 1,532,793 of record CM029532.1, read on the forward strand.
CAGCACACACAAATCGACCAAGTGTGGACATAGGGATTGAATGAGAAAAAAGAAAGGTACCGTACTAAAGCAGAACAAAGATGGGAGGATCGAATCAATTTGAAGAATACAGGAATAATTGGAAAATTAGAGAAAACAAGCAAGAGAAAAATGAGGGATAAGTAGAATGGAGGAGCGTAAAGTAGAAGCTGGAAAACGATAAATTGAAAGAAGATGGCAATATAAGTGAAAGTGGTACTGGTAGTAACAGTAGTTACTAAGGGGAAGGGAGAACGAGAGAAGAGAAGAGTATAAAAGAAAAATACCAAGATGTTGTCAAGCCACTATTTATAAACAAATTGAAAAACACAGTAGCATGGTTTCGTGGCATAACCTGCCACATCCTCAGCTGTAATGATGACTACTAACAAAAGGTAGTGACAAAAAGTACTATCTTCGGTTATTACGTAGTAACCAGCACAGCAGAAAATGTGACAGGTTATGCCATGGACCCATACTACTCTATTTTTTTCAATTTGTTAATAAATTTGGCTTTGTATTTTTCTTCCATTATGAAGAGCTACCACAACTTCACTTCACATACAACAGATTTCTACAAGGCAATTAAGAAAAAGAGGTCACGATGGAATTGAATTTAAGAAAAAAGATGAAGATAAATAGAAAACATAGTGAAGATTGAATAGCCGTTCAAGGAGAAGGAGAATAAAAATGAGAAGAATGGGTGGAGGAATGATGAAAAATAAGAATGAGAAGAAAAATTGTTGAAGAATACTAAAGAATAGATGGAAAATAAGGAGAAAATAGTGAAAGGAGAGAGAAAGAAGTAGAGGTTCGGGATTCAGTGAATAGAATGAGTGTGATAAATGAGGTGTTTGTGATGAGTGTAATAGATTGATAATCATGACATTGTGTACTAAGATTAGATAGATAAATTCATTTTTGATATAAAATTTTTTATAAGTTTATGGTGACTATGAAAATGGTCGAAATTGGAATTCAAAGTGATAAAATACACGAGTCAACAACTATAGAGCTATTAAAATTTAATTAGAGGTATTAAACGTGTTTAACTTATTGAATTGAGAATAACATAATATGATAACATGAAACTGCATTGTCTTAAAGATGTTATTCAAAGATTATTTTTGAAGATTACAAAACTAATCAATTTCCCAATTATTTGAAAATTTACTTAAATGAATTCAAATCGAAAGTAATCCTTTGATAATTCAAAATAATTAAGTTTGTTAGATTAGTTAATATGCTCATGGATTTTCTTTGTAATGGATTGAGAATAAATTTGAATTTGAATGAAAAAGATTGAAAGTTGGCTATTATTTGCACATTCATAAATTATTTCAAAATTATCTTTTAAGAATAAGATAGCAAAATTAATATAAAGAGTGATTCTGTATGCTTCCATGTGTATTGTGAACGAATAAATATTTATTTGTGGAGAAACTGATATTCGGTGCCTTTAAAACAAAGAAAGCTCATTTTTCTCAATCACTTGAATGCTGGAACAGATAGACGATTGAGAGCAGAGAGATATAAGCAGTTGGATAAAAGGATAAATAGCATAGTATAAATAGCACCTCAGTAGGTGAAAATATACTTGCAGGTGAATCAGACACTCGTACTACAAAATAGTGAACGCTTGCTGCTAAACTGTCTTCCACTATTTCACAGCATGAGCTCTGATTGAGCTGCGCTACAATGCTTTGATCTACGCTTTATTCACTCGTTGCTCTTTTGCGGCTAAATGAACTGGCACACTTAGTAGCCTGTTAGTACTACAAGACATGAAAACATCCTTGATACCAGACCAACTAAAAATTCAATCACATGCAACAAGAAAACTTCTCCTAGATTACTACCAAAACATATAAACTAGGAATATAAATCCCACACACAAGATAACCCCTCCCAAATTACTACCAAATCATATAAACTAGGAATATAAATCCCACACACAAGATAACTATCCCAAAACTGTTAGCTTTGAACAAATACTTAGAGAGGCTTCAGTGATTGAGAAAGATGATTGCACGATTTTTTAATAATTATTGAATTATTAAAAATCATATTTAGTGTTATACATAATTATTTACTAATTTTTCATTGCACGAATTTATGATGAAGATTCATCAGCATGAATAATTGATTATTAAAATAGAATTTGGCTAGATGAACTTATGAAAAAATTTTGCCAGTGAAATATACAGAGTTGAAGTTCAAAGATTTAAGATTTAAGGATTTTTCATAAGAAACTATAAGTTATTCAGGATTTTTTGAATATAAGATTAGGGAAAACAACTTCTTGAATCTTTCAGAGTAACTCCAAACCAAAGAATTTTTTTTTCAAGTGAAGAATTAAATTTTCGTTTGAGAAATTTCGATAGCTCTATAGTTGGAAAGGTATGGACTGAAGCTATGGAGAAAAAAGTGAGGCGAATAGGCAAAGGAAGATGAATAAAATGTAAATGATAAGATGGTGGGAATGGAATGTCAGATGAATGAAGATGGAATAAAAAAATATTTATTGTCATATCTATGAGTACCTGCAAAACGTACAGTAGCAATGCTCAAACTAGTGTCAGGATTGTGACACTATGCGAGGGATGAACGTGGGTGCAATAATATCGGCTGGAGTTGAGTTGATGTGTATGAAGCGGGATCGGGCCGCCCTTGCGCCGCGACTAAGTGACTGATTGCACCTCGAGAGGTTTGCAGTCAGAATGAGAGAGCGACGCCGGCCGGCGCCTGGACTCAGTCCACTGTGTGACGTCACCAGCGGCGCCCCCCCCCCACACCACCTCCAGACCCCTTTCCTAACACCGCCCTCTAAACAAGTGGCCCACTAATGTTGCATTACCACTGAAATTATTTGATAAAACAATTGAGTCTTATTGAAGATGGAACTAATTATATCTGCAACCTTTGTGACGACAGCAATAAAAACTTCAATAAAAAATCAAAGTCGAAAACATTGGAAAACCGGATGAAAATAACGATAAAATACAGTCGAAGTTGGTGATTCACAATGAAGCTTCAACCGACTTTGAGAACGATCGTGAACATTAACTGAGGATGCAAAAGACAAACTCAGAGCTAAAATCTTATCAGAGCAGCAGACCAATATCAACATTCAAGGACTTCAAGGTGCGAGTACAAGTTACAACAATGAGGAGAACAACATATAGGTACCGGCATGAAAAAACTTTGATACTTTTTCATTCAGTGGTATCAATATTTTTATTCGATACATCGACATTATTTTTCAATCAGAGTGAGACACTGCACCCTGTTGTGTTCTATCAAACTGCCGAGTTAGGACGGTAACATTCAAACACAGTATTCAAGGACCTAGTTGAAATGAGAGAGAACCTATCCAAGTTACAAAACTCCACTGTTTCATTCCACGGCCAAGTGGGAAAGCTTTGAACTTTTCCAAACAGTTTCCATCAGTAATGAAAACGACGATAAAGCTTATAAGAGATAGGTATGACAATATTTTGATAGTTCACCAGTCACCACCACATTAAAAATCTACTGGAAATTGAATAACGTTACTTCTTTAGAATTGAAAAATATAGGGAGTCTTGACTACCAGTCGTTTTTAGCCGGAATAATTTCCACCCGTGATATTTGAAGTCGAATTTGAATCATTCACTAATATTCAATGTGACTGATGATACATTTGACAGTCATTCTTGAAAAACTACCACTATTCGCAGAGAATCATTTCACACTGATACAAACAAACACACTGTACACTGCACCCTATTCGCAAACACTGATACAAAATTAATAACTCCACATTATCACAATAACACTGAAAGATGACTTGCGAGAAGTGTCACACCAGCAACTTGGAAAAAGTTCAAATTGAGTAAAATGTCAAGTTATTTTCACTGCGGACGTCCCTATAATGTTGTTCATTGTCGTGACAGGAGTTGTGACCTGCTTTGATGGTGGTACATCTGCGTCTTTCCATTCCATCAGGAACTTTATCAGGAGTCTATTGAACTAATAATTCTATTAGGTTCTTATTGTCGAATCGCCTTGGCTTATCCTTATAAATTTCCTCCATCCTTTTCCATCTTGCTATTCGACCAATACTTCCATTGGCTTTCAAGGCTCATCTTGCTTTGAGGATTTGGCTACAATTAGATAATCTTCGTATTTCCGAATCGCTCGGGAAAATCTTCAAGGTTTTCTTCGGGTTCTTCAACTATTGACAGAGCTGAAGCGCATTACTCCAAAGCGATGTTGAGTAGAACATCTATTGATTGATTTTTTTCTTGTTCGATTCATTCGGTTCCGCTACAGGCAGTATTTATACCTTGCAATAAAATCATGCTGACTAGACTCAAACTGGTTTTGATATATATTAAGTTGAATCGCACACTGATCTCATTTGCTGGTTGTAGTGGCCATTCAATTTCCAAGATTTTACTTCAAAATTGAAATTTGTATTTTGTTTTGGATGAAAATAGAACTGAAAGAAGACAAAGTTTTTTCTGGAAGTGATTCCTCCAGAGGAATATTCAATGACAACTATTCATTTAAAGAGAAAATAATGCACTACAAGCCAAAGATATTTTGAATTACAATACTCCAAATTTCATGAGGACTAAGCATTGTTTAATTTTTATAGCTTGGAATGATGTGGAATCCTGAGGATTGTATTCCATTATAGCAGTTTTCTTATATAATTTCTCAATTAGTATTTCCTTCAATAGCTCACAAAATACATAATATAATAAATAATATGAATCAAACTCAAAATATTTATGAAAGATAACATGTCTGTGATTATTCCCTACAAATCTAACAAAATGTTTAAATAATTGAAATGGCGTTTTATAGAAGTAAAGTCTTTAAATTTATTATATGAAAAATTTTGGTTTCAAATTGATAATCTACCTTTTTGGAGTGTAAATTGTCTATTTTATCAAACAATTTTGAACATACCCTGATATTGGACATTTTAGAGAAGCCTAAATTTTGTTAAATGAACTGATTTGATTAACTGAAAATATTTGTTCTACTACTTCACACCCTTTCTCTAATCCCTAAGATAACCGACGTCGAAAAATATGTTAATCGAAACTAAAATCGGGAGCAGGAACTGCCAGCGAGCAATAGCACAAAATATGGGGAAGAGTTGTGTTGAGCGGTAAAATTAAATATTAATAATGATAATTATTATAGATAGGACTTGAAATTATGTCTTTCTTATTTATAAGTCAGGACAGTTGATTGCTTTGTTTGCACGATTTAAAAAAAAACTTGTAATAAAAATAAACTTAAAAATAACCTCCCGGTGCTGCCGCTGTGTGATGCTGTAGATGATGATGATGAAGACGATGCTGCTGCTGCTCTTGATGATGATGATGATGATGATGATGTTGATAATGATGATGATGATTTTTTGCCGCTCCAACCTGAAAAACAAAAACACATTGTCAATGTCACAAACACATTTACAATGATTGCGAATTATAATAATTTACAGAGATAATTTGGATTCAAAACAAGTGCTTCAGTGCGGAATGTGATGTGTAGCCTACATTACGATTATTTTCATAAATATTGGAAGAAGAACAGATCTGGGCGAAAGCCTGTTGAATTCTCTCTCAAGTATCAATTGTTAAGATGAGACTAAATCTTATTGGAAATACATTGTAATATTAGTTGATTGGTTTTTAAATAGACTGCATTTTGTACAAACTACTTTATTTAAGGAAGGTTGGCTTGTGATTGAATCATCGCAAAAAATATAATGGGTTGTTGTGCAAATGACCCAAATAATGTTTTTATCGACTTTGAAAGTTGAATTATTGCGTTGAAAATAAAGTAGGATAGATAGGTATGAAAATGAAAGTGTGTATGTGCATCAGGAATGAGTTTATAAAAGTATGCACTAAACTAAACGGTTTGATCCAAGACCGTCAGTTGAAATAAACTCTATTTTATCACAGGTCAATCGAGATATCTCTCAACATTTACAGAGTTTCTGGGGTAGATCATTGTACCAAGCATCAGTTTCCAGCAAAAATTCACAATTTTAATCCTCTGGAATTGACATCATTCAAGCAACAAATATTAAACAATGCTTAATCCTCATTAAATTTGGTTTATTGTAATTCAACATGGCTTTGGCTTGTAGTCAAGTCTACTTTGCATCCGATGAGGAAGGGTGTGAATAGTTAGAGGAGGAAAGGATCTCAATTAAGACAGTTCTGAATTAAAATAAATAGAAATGAATGACTTACTGTAGCGGCTTTTATAAAGCGGCGAAGGCCAGATTTGTTCCTCCGCCTCCGCCACCCCCGTTCATAAACTTCCCGCAGGCGGCTCCTGGGGTGGCACTCTTCCGCCTTCCTATCTATCTTTGTATTTTCTCCTACAAAAAAAATCATTTCATTCATTGACACACATTTTAAGGAAATACAAATATAGAATATATCTGAATACAACGGGAAACGTGGTAGGTAATCTCATTCCTCATGTCCAAACTTGGTCGATTTTGTCAGCGACTCAAGCATGCTGCAAATTAGTAAAACGCCAGAATATTCAAATTTCATTTGATCTACTGCTCCAATATAATTGAGTTTTGATTAATTTTAATAATAATTATTATTAAAAGTCCAATATCAGCCATTGAAAAAATGTTACTGTTCATTGATACAACGCTCTGATATAGGATTTTTTCGAGAAATTCTTCATTTAGCCTATTCAACTTTGATGAAGTAAGTTTTGCTGCTGAGAGATAATAATTAAAAGGAAACTCTATTATAACGGCCAGTTGCACAGCCGTCCGTTAAATGAGCTGGCAATTCAACAAGTTGATAAATCAGGATATCAATATACCCTGACATTTCTATGACAAACTAAACTAATTTGAAGTAAGGAATTTCAGACAAACTAGAGTTAGAAAACCTTGAATTGCATTGATTCTATTTGCAAAACTTCATTGCCAGCTGAGATTGGTGTGGCATGCAACATTATTTTTTAGTTCAATTTTGCTGAATGCCCGATTGTTAGGATATATTTTGTACAAAATTAATGAGCTGAGTAGCCTACATGAGTTTAGATAACTGCGTGAGGTCTACTGTTCGCAGAACTACTATAGTTAGTGGATAGCATGTAGTCAAACATTGAATGAATAATTAATTAATGGATAATCTACTCACAGCTCTGATGTGATTTTGAGGTGGTCAGGGACGGCCTGGACCTACACCGAAGGGGGCGATGGCTGACGCCCCCAACCAACTGGTGCGGCCGTCCCCGAGCCATATTAGGTGATAAAATTGGCGTATGACACCGTTCGCACACACTGAAAACAAAACAACAATTAGGTTACACAAGTGAATCGCATAGAGTTGTAATTATTATATAATAATAATGATGATGCTAATAAATTATTATGAATAATGATTATAAAATATAATACTGTATAATAATGTGGATGCATAAATCGTCGATCCAAGGTAATTAGAATAGAAGGTAGTGTTCTCTGTCTATTCAAAGTTCTGAGCCAGCTGATTGCACCAAGTGATTGCAGATCAAGAGTTCGATTTCTCCATCTCTCAAATGTTAAATCGAGAAACTTTTCATGTAGCGTAGGCAATTTTTCTCGAGAACTGCATGTTTGTAGAACCACCTTATGGGCTGTCCTATGGCATGTTTATCTTATGGGCTTCATTGTATATGTATCTTCAATTCTTTATAGTTTCAATATTATCAGACCACTAATTATCTCATGACATGCGATTATTCATGGAATGCATACCAGATTTGAAATCACATGATTGAGAGTATCCCACTTTCAATCTGATGTGCATGCCTTTGAGAAATTGAATGCTATGAAATAATTAGCTACCCGATAATATTAGAACGACAAAGAATTGGAGATGAATATACAATGGAGCCAAGTAGAGGTTTGCGGTGCAAATGTTGAAAAAGACACACAAAATTGCTGAATTTAATCTCTTAGTGAAAGAGAGAGGAGATCGAACTCTTGATCTCCAGTGACTACCTGAATGATCAGTGGTATCATTCTCTTCTATTCTATATTCAGATTCATTTAATTTGACGCTCGGCATTTGATAGATAAATGGATGGATAGAGAGATGATTATTTTTTGACACTGCTGATGACCGTAGAGTACGACGGCAAAGGAATAATATATCTCTATCTAATGCCAAGCGTCGAATTAAATGAATATCGCTGTACTTACTTTTTACCCGATGACTTTCCCCGGTTGCCGGCTCGTTTACGAGTAAATAAATTGTGAATAAATTGCAAACAGATAATTGTGTACTTACTTTTCACCTTGTGGCATTGCCCTGTAGCAGCGTCATTTACAACTCTTGCCGGCATATAGGGGCTCTTGCCCATTCTCCCCCAAACCAGTCCGCCTTCTCCATCTGTAAGAAAAACGACAATCCAATTTGAGCTCATCTCCACACATTTTCATCACTCTGAGCGAGAAATAAATAGATTCAATTCAATTAGGTACTACAAGTTACCGAGGCTGGATAATCACAGTGTGGCCATTGGTTTGAAAGGGTCCATAACAAAGTTTCGAAACATCTTTTGCAAATGCAAATCCTATGCAAGTTGGCAAAATTATGGTGGATTTGATCGAGCTAGCCAACCAAAAGCGAAACATACAATGACCACACTGTGATAATACAGTCTCTGTATTAAAGGTGATCATAATCACTGAAAGAAAATTCTGAACTTTTTATAATACATAAAAGTCAAGTCTGCTGAGAAGATGACCTTCAAGAAAATCAACAGACAGCTTGGTTAGACTTGAGATTTGAAGAGAAGTATTGATGAATTAACAAAGTTTGAAAAATATTATAGTCCAACGGTTTTGTTTCTAGTACCTCAAGAACCTACAATGAAACTTTAAATATTTGGCTAGTACGCTGGGTACTGAGATCAAATTATTGTTACCTAAGTACTTACAATTTCATGAGTGCCTCGTCTATTATACAGAAGCATGAAAACAATAAAAAGCCTAAATGAATATTTCACTTCTAATTCAGGATACATTATGCACTATTATACACTACTCTATTTTTGTTGTTGATTAGTATTACAGATACTGTACTGTACAGCTTCTGTAATTAGTATCTCTATTAGATTCATTTCCAATGTTACAGTTTTTCGTTGGGATACTTTATTTTTTTAACTGATTCTTTCATCATCTGTACAGAATAAATAATATTCTATATTGTTGTTCCATCTAATCAAATAATCATCATTCAATAAGTCACATTCACAAGTTTTCGCTTAGCAACACAGAATGTGTCAAGAGTAATAACGCAAAGTAGGCTACAATAAATATAATGGAATGAAAGCATAAGTGATGAGACATAAAATCATATTGGAAGGAGAAGTCATTCTAATCAAAGCTCAATCCATATTATATCAGTCTATATTTTGATTTAAACTGCTTTAGGACCAGCCGCGACCACCACTAAGGCAAAGCGGGTCTCAATCCTAAAGCAGTTTTAATCAAATATAGTCACCGGCCCTTTCAATTCAGCTCGTTCAACGCATGCGTCAATGTGCCCATTGCCCTACTGTGATAGGTCCATCGTAATAACTGACGCAAGCACAGAACGTGCTGAACTGGACGGACTGGTGATGTAACTGATTAACTTTTAATTTATTGCACGTGAGATTGTGGCAAATAAAGAAATTGAAATTGAATTGAAAAGCCACTCAGGCCACACTTACATTCAGGACGAATATCTGGGATCCTTTGAGGAGGCGGCTCTCTCTCCTCAACTTCCTCCTCCTCCTCATCAATGAGGCCGAGCCGCCTCATGTCATCTATTCTCGCCTGCCTAGCTGCTTCTATCCGCCTGAGGAATTCTAGTCTCTGTTCCTGCTGCCTCCGCTCCCTAAAAAGAACAACGACTTGTTCAAAATAATGAACTAAATCAAAATAAATTATGAACTTGAGACTATTCATTTATTGTTAGGCCTACAATTAATATATTCCTCCATTTCAAGGTGGACGGTTAAAAACACAACTGATTCATCCAACTCTGCAGGATGAACCAGTATTTTTAAAACATCTCATTACTAGTCTATTATTATAGGGGAATACACAAGCTATTTATTAATGAAAACACAATGAATCTACCATTAAATACTATTAAAATGAATTTCAAGTAGAGTTGAATATTTTATCAGATAATAAAAATCAAAATAAGTTGACAATGTAATGGAAGAAGCCTGTTAAATTTGGTTGATTCAATCTCAATCGAGCCTTCAGAGATTAGTGTGATCATAACTCTTTAAAATTTCATTTGAGCATAAATTTGAATCATAGACAAAATATTCTAAAATTTGATCGTGGATAGGTTGATTTTATAAAATTTAAATTCATTCTTAATATAATAATATGTTGAGAGGTAGAATTTCATGAGATGAATTCAAAAATATTTGATTTAAACTCACGCTAATCGCGGGGATCTTCTCAACCTGAAACATATAAAAAACAGATAAGTAATCACTCAATTCAAATCACAGATCATTATCAAAATAATTGAAGGTAATAGTAACAGATAAAGTCGTTCAGTATTTCAGGAATATTCAGAAATTTTGAATGGAATTATTCCAATTCAGTTAATATTATCTATATGTTATGTTGATTTGGTTAAGATCAGTGACTCTAAGTAATAGGCCTGCACTAATTTTAGTCTGAAAAGAACTCTTGAAATTTCTCCTTAAGAAATGCCTCAATGATTATTATCCTCACTTTGGTAGCCTACAGCAAAAGACCAGGACTTGGACTCCTGAAGACCAGAGTAGCAAATATCACCGGTAGGTAGCGCTAGTCATGCCTTAAGAAGAGTTGACTAAAAAGAGTACGTTTGTTAGTTTGTTAGTTAAGTTTGTAGAGCGACGACTTCTAGAGACGTTTTCCCAGGTCATCTACATGATTTGTGAATAGATGGATATGAAAATTGGTTGAGACATAAAACTTATAAATGCTTTACAAAAAAAAATTGAATAACGTCATCTTATCTTGGATTTGTTGTATAATTAATTGATTATTATCTTTGATATTAAATTAAATTCACTGAATCATCAAAACTTTATTCCAGAGGCATTATTTTACACTTTTGAATTATTTTCCAGATTCATCATCATAAATATAAATATAATAATAATATAATCATCATAAATATAATGACAAATCAATATTGGAAATCACGTAATTTATGAAAAATATAATGGAATATCGTTTATTATATTTTTTGTAAGGTAATTTGTACAATCACTTACTTATTACTTTGATATTACTGTAATTACTTTGAATAATAATTTCTATGTAAACTACTAGATTTTTGAATAATAAATCACTTACTTAATACTTTGATATTTAATTACTTTGAATAATAATCTCTATGTAAACTACCGAATTTTTTTAATAATAATATTTATAAGTCAAATATTGGATATTCTGATAAGAACTATTTAAAAACAACTGAAAGGATATGCAGGGAGATCTTCCATCTTACTTTTCTAAGGTAGGAGTATGTTAGATTGCCCAATCACTTATTTACTTTGATATTGAAACCACTGCACCTCCATTCTCCATATCCATAGACATTAAAAAATTTTCAGATTATCTAAATGTGTAAATAACTTAATAGTTTCTATTGTCAACAACTATTGAATTTTTGAATGATATTTTTCAAATCAAATATTGGAGATTATTATAATTATTGAAAGGATTTACATGGGGGTCATGGATAATGCTGTGTCAAGGTACGTGTGGTGTACATTAATACTTATTCACTTGGATTTTTTCTACTTCATCTTGCTACTTTTGTTTCTAAGGAATTAATATTTTTAATTTTTTTATTAAATTTCCCGATCTGTAATAACAGTTGTAATGTTTCATTTGTCTGTAATAACATTATAATTTGTAGTTAATAATATCTTTTCATTTCAATTTTATTTCATATACTTTTTGTCTTTAAAATGATCTTATGTTATATAGTGTAATTTTTTGTGTTATGGAAGCAAAATTGATAAATTATTTACTGTTGCTTCCAATTACGACATGTAACAATAAATAAATAAATTATTAAGATATCAATCAATTTATTTGTGCTTTACAGTAAGATTGAAAAACCGTAGGCTAAGGAGAAAACATTCAATCAGAAGAACAAAAAATAACATGGTTTAGTCCACAAGGACTCAGTTTCAAATCCCTAACAATGAATGACAGTACCAGCGACCACATTATACAAAATTAATTTGTATTATGATTGTCATTATGTGGTCGCTGGACAGTACCTTGGACAGTACAGACTTGGCTAGCGCTACCTAGCGGCAATATTTGGTAATAGTAGAAGTTGTTACTATAGAATGTCAAGTCCTACAGCAATTACTCAACTGGAGTAGGAAAGTGAAAACAATGCAAGTTTAAATAGAATAGAAAATCAGTTGCAAATAGGACATCGGCGCGAGAGCATGTCTGCATTATTATGATCTCGAATTTGAACGTGTTGGTAAAACAAGTGAGTGCGCGGAGAATTCTGAAAGTGACTGATGCTGGGTTTCAACAACCTTGGTCTGTTGGTCAAATAGAATTTGACGATCTTCAAAAAAAGGCCATGACAAAAAAGTTGTTGCAAAGGAACGGAAACTCCAGCTGATCTTTTATAATGAATTTCAAGTGATTGGTATTCTCATAGGGTACATAAACAGTCGGATAAGATGCTATTATAATTATAGAAATGCACCAATGCAGACAGATAAATTATTTGTGGCAACTGAAAAATTAACGGTCAAATTCTTGCAGTAATTTTCACCTGTTGATTATTAAACATTATTAACAAGTTATTGAACATAGTTGAATATATGACCATTCTTGGTGAAACTCGGCATCAATATTCAAGTTCATTTCAACATAGTTCAAAGTGAATTAACGGAAAATATAATGTTATCAACTTTTCAAAGGTGAGTGAGGAATATTTTGCTTGTTGTTTTCAATTTCTGGTAAGTTAAGTAAATAGTGAATTCACCTGGAAGGAGTAATTTGATAAATGAAGCACGTAAGTTGATTTCTAGTTGTGTAGCTAATAAGAAAACTTGAATATTGGGTATTATATAGTAATGAAGTATATATAGGCCTACTTATGCAAAGCAGAATAACCATAAAACAGATAATTTTTCATAATGGCTGATGTATGTGATGATGGAAACGCAATATACTGAAGGGATAATTTCATAATTGTAGACTTTATCGATGACAAAGATGATCTAATTCGATCATAGCTGAAGCTGATATTATTGAATTAATAACCTCTCACCATAAGCAAATGCTTGCGCCAGCTTCTGACGCACAGAGTGAATTTTAGGTTAATTTTTGATAGCTCATAATAAGAATAGGCATTGTTAGTCATAATTCCCCCTTGATAGACCTTTGTTGCTATTGAAAATAATTAATTAATAGATTAGAAGCCTAATAATTGAGAACATGGTAATGTTTCTAATGAATGATGCTTACCTTAAAAACTCGCCGCGTTCCATTATTATGAATAATATACAGTACTGAATACTGAATACTTATGAATTCTTATATCAAAAACTTGAAATTAATTCAAGTTAAGAAAGAATAAATTGATGTTTTTAAAGAAACGCAGAACTTTTTTAAAGAAACGGGAACGCAAGCAGTAAAGGCAGTAATCGCAGAATCGCAGTGAGCATGAAATGGCATTTAATAATGGCCAACCTTAAAAATCAAATGACTGACAGTCATCAGCTGATTACCGTTTTACAATTAACAAAGGATAATTTATTACAATTCTATTATAAATTTAATGTATGTGAAACGAAAAATAATTGAAAACTATTTTCTTAAATCTAGAATCAAAATTGGGTGGAATAATGTATCTATAGCAGGATTCTTTTAACTTGTCAGAGAACAGCTGATTCAACATTAGTAAACGAGCGAACATCAATCAGCTGTTTTCTGACATTTTAAAATAATCCTGCTTTATTTGATTGGCATCAGCGCGCTCAAGTGAGAGACAGAGAGAACAGCCGGGAGGGATTGAAGCTGGATTATCATTGAGTCAAATGTAAAAATGCCTGTTTTCAAACCAATCGTATTTGAAAAATATTTAGCCAAAATATTCCAGTAACTTGAGATGTACCATGCAAATTTAGTAAACTCACCACTACTTCCTTTTTTGGTTTGCGGAGTTGGGGTTAAGGGTTTTTTTTTTGGGGGGGGGTGTGTAATGGTTTTGGGGGGATTAGTGCATCATGCCATCATGCGCTCTAGGGGGGTGGCCCCCCTGGGATATAATGGAAATGTAGCTTGATTATCTTTCGGAACTGATGAAATATAAACCTTTCTTGAAACTGAAACAAGCAGGTGCACAAAGCATTGCCATTGAATGAAAATAATGGGAATGTGAATGAATGAGGTAACTACGTGATTTTCTTGGGAATATGCATGTGTGTGTCACTAGAAATTATGAACTAAGCAAATATTATTTATATTTTTCTGAGATGTTTTGTTTTTTTGTAGGCCTACATCGAGATCATCGATGATTCAGCGTCTGGATGTAGGTGCCAGTGAATTCCAATTCTTTCTTGCTTCTGAGAATCGCATCACAAGTAAACTTTTATCATTGCAAATTTTCTCCAAATGATTATTAGCTGGAATGTTGAGACTTGCAACGGAATGTAAATTTTGCTTTTCACTTGCTTCGAAGTCTTTTCATCGAGTTTTTCTCACTCTGCCTCACTCACACAGACAAGCACTTAGGCCCGCCGCAAAGTAATCCACGAACGCGGAAGTAGCCACGCCGTGGATGTAAGACCGTTAGCCCATTGAGCAACAGCTATCTGACTTCAGTCAGCAACCCCGCAGTGTTGCCAGATAACATTTGGCTGATAGGTTAAATTACACGATTACCCGAAAAACAGCCAAATGTTATCTGGCAACACTGCGGGGTTGCTGACTGAAGTCAGATAACAGTTGCTCCGTGGGCTCACGGCCTTACATCCACGGCGTGGCTACTTCCACGTTCGTGATTACTTTGCGGCGGGCCTTACTCTCTGTCTTTCTCTCAATCTCTCTCTTTCTAACTCTCTCTGCCTCAGTTTGTCTCTCTCACTTGCTGTCATCAACAGGCGGTTTCGTGAAATTAGTCCAGTCATTGAAGTTTTGACGCAAGACATTTTTGCATACAAATGCTGATATCTTGGAAGTTCTTTATGATAGTAAATCGTGATTGGTTTCAAATTGTAGATCGCGATTTCTTCTTTCATTTCCTATTGGACATTTTATAAATATTCATTTTACATGACAGAAACGATTGATTCTGTAAGTTCAAAATGTTTCATGTTTCATAGTCGAAAATGATGGATGAATCAATTCTTTAATAAGGTTTAACATTTTCACTCACGAGTGAGTCATAAAAGTACTTATTAATTGGAGTTTGAAGAGGGAGAATTCTCTACATTTTACCAACAATGCAGAAGAGAAGATAAAAATATTTATGTGTATGCCTGAATGCGAGAAAAGGAATGAAAGGGGAATATAATTGAGACGCAATATAATTATTGAACCAAAAATTTCACTATTCGATAATATTAAATTAATATTAATATGTTTTTGACTTATGTCGTGTATAAAAGGAAATGTAGCAGTTAGTATATGATACTGCATTTGTGTGAAGCAAGCAAGCGAGATCAAAAGCACAAGTCAAATTGCACGAGGCAAGTACAGTAAGCTTCAATTACAATTATGGGGTTCAATTAGGATGCCATAGGAGAATTTCATTTTATACTGATAACTCACTATCATTCTTATTATGAGACTAGCTGAATAAAGGACCCATTAAATGCTCTGAGCATAGACAACACGTATGGTGTTATACAACATATAAAAATAGTTAGTCTATGCTCTGAGTTATTGGCACCGATCTCATGTAACCAATTACAGATAATTTTTTTTGTAGGTGGGCTCTATAATTTCTCTGGTCGGTGCTTTCCTTGATAAAATGTTGGAGGAATGAAGTGGGATTGAGCGATTGATTGATTTGACAATTCTGGGAACCTGTAAACCCACATTTGCAGAGCTTCTAGTATTGTAGTTATGTGTTACACCTGTGGCAATACAATCCCTATTTCTGTACGTGAACACAAGAACATTTTTATATATATTTGCTTGACAGTCAGTAATCGAGAATAATTAAAGAGTGCCTCTGTAGGGTATTGGAGTGGTCCGTAGCCGAGGGCAATAAGCGCCTGTCTGATAATCCAAAGGTTCCAAGATCGAATACAGTTGCCGGAACGGATTTTGACAGAAACGTCCACTCCCGTCTTTCGGAGGAGACGAAAAGCCGTCGGTCCCGACTGCCTAAAAACAGTCGTCATCTCTCATCGTCACCCCTCTCATCACCCACGCACAAGCCTAGAGCTCATGTGGGCATCACCCTCAGAAAAAAATTGTCTTAATAATTAATTGAACGAAATTCCTAATTAATGCCATATAATATTCTGAAGACTTCTGCTTCTGCAAATATTGACAACAGATTAATAGCTAGTAAGGAAATTCGATGAACGCTACTGTACAAAAAACTTCATCCCCGGGCGGGAATCGAACCCAGCACCTCTGGTATTCATGACCAGCGCCTTATCCACTCGACCACCGGAGATCTTCTGTACAGCAGCGTTCATTTTTGACTTAGCCAATTTAGCCAGATAATATAAAGATGGAAGGTAATGAGACATTGCTACTATACAGTTGCTGTTAAATCATAATAATTAATTGAACGAAATTTCTAATTAATGCCATATAATATTCTGAGGACTTCTGCTACTGCAAATATTGACAACAGATTAATAGCTAGTCCAGAAGTCCTTAGTTACTCACACAGCTGCCATTTTGTTTTTTTCACTCATTATTTTTTATCTCAATAATAGTGATACATATGGAATTGAAACTTTGCACCAACATTTATGACAACTAGACAAAGCTACAAAAAATTATGACAATTTTTCAAATTCGAAAAAACAGAATGGCGGCCATTTGAAATTTTGTTTCTTGAATACCTCGGAAACCGTTGATATTACGAAAATTTTACAAAAATAACTTGTTTTAGTAAATGTAATTACAAATCGATTGGAACCTTATTTGTTGAGATTGGACCAATATTGACTGAGATATGGCAGCTTCAGTGATAGGTGACCGCTGGAGGCTACTTGCACTCCTTTTTACTGTCTTTAAAATTCACACAAAATAATCTAAAATCGCTTAAAAAATAACATACAAAGCAGACGGAGACTGTTGCATTGTTGTAGCAGACTTCAGCCGCAAGCCCAGGATGCACTGAACCAGTCTCAATTTGAAACCAATCACGATTAAGTTTTTTTTTTTTTTTTTTTTTTTTTTCGAGGTGGGAAAAACCTTCAAAAGGCACCATTCAGAATTTTGGAATCCTGATATTGGTAGTGTGGGATTGCCTTGTCCGCGACCGCACTAAAAAACCCTCCTCAAACTTGCTATACCCCAGTGTGGAACCGCTTTCGCATTACTTCACACTGGGCAGCACTGGCTGGCATTAATGCCTAAAACTCCTTGATTCCAGCAACATTAATGCTGATCTATAAGGCAGCCTTCATTCTTTTTTTGGCGCAACACGCCCTCAACATATGAGGCAACTATACTCCATAGTTCCTCTTTCATTAGCATCTTGCCTATGATACTATCTGCTGACAGTTCCCCAAGCCTGTTGCTGACTTCTTCTCGCTCCTCCTGGAAGTGCAAGCATTGAAAAAATGTATGCTTGGCATCATCCCATTCAGCCCCACATAAAGCACATTTAGGGGATGCAACTTTGCCCATGACAAACAGGTATGACCTGAAATAGCCATGGCCAGTGAGGAACTGAGTCAGGAAGAAGCCCACCTCGCCATGCTGGCGCTCTGTCCAAGCTCTAATATTTTTGATGAGCACTGCCGTCCATCTGCCAGTGGTCCCAGCCTCCCAACGTTGCTGCCATGCCAACATGGTCTGTTCATGAGCCTGTGAGGCCGCCTCAGCTCTCCCAAGCTCCCCACTGTGATCAAATATTGATTTTCGCTCTAGGACCAAAAGGTCAATGGGGTGACACCAGCAACCACTAATGCTGCAGCCTCAGACACTGTGCGATATGCACTGGCAATTCTCAGTGCGCCCCTTCTTTGAACAGATGCCAACTGAGTTCTGTATTTTTGCACCTTTACAGCTTCTGCCCAAATCTCGGCTCCATACAGCATTGCTGCTTGAGCAGTCAGCATCAAGAGCCTTCTTTTACCTGGGCTTGGGCCCCCCACATTTGCCATGAGTGCACTTAGAGCTTGAGTAACCTTGCTGCTTTCTTGCATACCCTTTTGGATATGTGGCCAGAATGTAAGTCTTGTATCCAAGGTAAGACCCAGGTACTTAGCTGTGGGATGGGTGTGCACTTCTCATTCCCAATGGTCATTGGCACAAGTGTGGGCACTCTTCTCCTGGTGAGAATGAGTATTTCAGTTTTTGACATTGCCAATTCTAATCCATGGTCTGCCATCCACCTGCTCACTCTTCTCATAACCTGGTTCAATGTCAACTGGGTCATTTCTAATAAACGACCTGAGATGACTGCTGCAATGGACAATTAATCTTGCTCCTGTGGGCATCACTTCTTGAAGAAAACTATTATAGGCAACATTCCAAAGGTCGGGCCCCAGGATAGACCCTGAGCTGCCCGGCTGTGATTATCTTCTCTTTCCACCCTTCCTCTGTCTCATAAACCAGTCTCCGGTCTCTCAAATAGTCCTTGAGAATATTAAGGAGGTATCCAGGGATAGCAAATTGGTGCTCTAGGGCCTCCAACATTGTACTCCACCTGACTGTATTAAAAGCATTCCTGACATCCAATGTTACCAGAAGAACCAATGGTCTTGCCGGATGTGAGGGTCTCTGAGCAGACTTGAACACTTCAATAACTTCCATTATTGCATTTACTGTAGAGTGTCCCTTTCGAAATCCATGTTGTTTTTCTGAGAGGCCTCCAGCTCTATCTATGGCTTGGTTCAAGAGTGGCTTCAATAGTCTCTCCAACAGTTTCCCTCCCATATCCAACATGCATAATGGTCGAAATGATGAAGGACAGTTGGGATCAGCTTTACCCTTTACTCAGGAGAAAGAGCCTAGCAACCTTCCATTGTTTAGGAAGACTCCATTTTTTAGGCATGCATTGTACACTCTGAGCAGTTGCCGAGGTTCTGTGTGTACTGCTTTTCTCATTGCCTCTACTGGAATGCCATCAGGTCCTGGAGCTTTTCCATTCTTCATCAAGGCCACAGCGTTCTTCAGGTTCTCCTCTGTGAATGTGGGAATGGATGCAGGATCAACTGCAACCATGTGATGTCTCTGAACTGGGTGAGCAGGAAAAAGAGAATCTACAATATTGCTCATTTTAGTAGCACTCAATACTTTTTGAGGACTATTCCTGCTCAATTTCTTCATCACAATTTTGTATCCTTCTCCCCAAGGATTTTCATTGACCTCATCACACAGCTTTCTCCAGCATCTCTGCTTGCTGTCGCGGATGGCTCTCACCAATAACTTCTTGGCACGCTTGTGCTGAGCAGAGAGTTCCATACCCTCCTGTCTGTTCCTGGTGCGTTGAGCTCTTCTTCTCAGGTAGAGGCATCTTCTGCGCAACTCCGCAATTTCCTCTGACCACCAGTAGGCTTGTGTCCTACCTTGCCATCTTCTCTTATAGGGCATAGATGAGTCACATGCCTCTTTTATTCCAAGCATTGTGGCTTTTGCAAGATCCTCAGTTCCATCACGATCCAGGGGCTCCCCCATCAGGTGTTGCCTATTAAAGTGGGTTCTGAGTGCCTCTGTGAACCTTGCTTCATCCAGAAGACTGACATTATACCTTCTGGGGGTATATCTCTGTTGCATCTGGGCCTGCAGCCTGTTCCTTATTTGAAAAGAGATATAGTTATGGTCACTACCAGAGTAATCATCCATAACCTGCCAACCTTGAACCCTATTAATGAGCGATTCAGAGACCAATGTCACATCTGGTATAGAACTGCCATACCCTGGTCTCTGAAATGTCGGTGTGTTGCCAACATTGACAACCAGCAATCCCACTCTAGCAGCCATCTCTAGGAGCAGCCTACCTCTTGTGTTAGTAGTTGGCATGCCCCACTCATAAGCTCGTGCATTGAAATCTCCTGCTACAACCAGATCATTAGGAGAACCAAGAATGAAGTCCTCCAGAGACTCCAGTTTTGTCCGAAAGCCATCAATGCTATCATTTGGGGACAAATAGCAGCTGATAAATATAGTGCCTCTACTCAACACCCACACATATCCTTGTCCAGCACCTGACTTTTCAACTGAAACCACTCTGGAGTCAATCACCCAAATAGCAGCTGTATTCAGGTGATCTACAAACCAGCAACTTCCATCTCTATTGCGGTTGTGCTCACTGAGAATGGCTAAGTGAATTCTCTTCTCATGACAGAGCTGTTCGATCAACAGGTCAGCAGCTCTTCCTCTGTTCATGTTTCCTTGGATTATGTTAATCATTCAGCAGTTTATGCTTTTTGGCATTCAAAGCCTCTCTGAACACAAAGCATGCACCAGATCCAAGGACATGATCAGCTGAGGAAGAATTAGCCTCTGCACAAAGTGTGCACCAAGGGTTAGCTTCACACCCTACAGCCTTATGTCCACTTTTGCCACATTTCCAACAGTTTCCGCTTCTGTCTGCCCCCTTGCAGTCTCTCCTTGTATGTCCAAATGCCATACACTTGTAGCAACGCTGAAGCTCAATCCTTTGCCTTACACGACAGTTCACCCACCCTACTCTCAAGCGCTTAGTATTGAGCAGTTTAAGTGCATCAGCCTCTGGTAGGTCAACTACTGCCATTCTCACTTCTCTCTTGTTTGGTGCAAAAACTTTCACCTTACATGCATTCCTGTCTACATCAGTAGCCTTCACAATAGACTCCAATACCTCTTCTTCTTCTGTGCAAGTATCCAGATCCAGTATTTCCAGTTTGAGTCTTGGAGATCTGCTTTGGACTAGGCCACTGGATCCTATTGCTTCTTGCATTGAAGCCTGCAAGGATTTCAAGTCTCTACAGGATCCAAACTCAATCAGCACTCCTCCCATGCTTGTCTTTCGAATCTGCCTAACCTCAGCTCCAGAGGCCTCTGGTTTGACATTCTTCTTTATTGCTCCTAGGATCTCAGCAAATGATTTCCCAGCTGAGGGCTTTATGAGTACTGCATCTTTCCTTGGTTTGGCTGGTTTTGACCTGAATTTTTTCTGGGATGGCTGAGTTTTTGGTCTGCCTGTGGTTCTTCCCAAATGAACATCTTTATTCATTGTGTTTTTCTCTGTCTCTTTTAAAGTCTTGATGTTCTTCTTTTTATTCTTCTTTTTACTATTTCTCACCACTTCAGTCCATTGTGTTGTTCCTATGCTTCCCTCCATTGGGTCATCCAAATTTATTTGTTTTGGAGGGGCTTCTGGACTTTCTAATGTAGGCCGGGGTCGCTTACGTGGAGGCAGAGCTTGCTGATCTTTTAGTTTAGGAGAAACTGTCAATGATGCCTTGACCTGGAGGCCCTCAATTGCATTCAGCCTAATCAATCTACAGGCTCTAATGACATCCAGATACTCCTCTATTCTTAGCATTCCCCTTTTGATGTCCATACTGACATTCTTTTGCTTATATGAAGCCGTTTGCATGGCTGAAAGCTCCTTGCTGATCAAATCAAGCTGCCTCTCTTCCTTTTCATCTGCCTCAGTCAATTGTCTGCAGATTCTTCCCAGCTCTGCTGCACCTGAGGCTACAACCACCTCTCTACATCTTCCCACTTCATCCATGCTTGGATCAATCTCTTGCCCTGTTGCCCCCTGTATTTGCTCCTCTCCATTCTTCTCTTGCTGGGTCTGGGAGCATGCTGCTTCAGGCTTCTTATTGCTGATCTTCTTCCACATTTCAGGAAGACTATTTCGCCTTTTCGAGACTGGAGATCTTTCCATCTTCCCACTCCTTCGGAATGGGTTTTCATCCTGCTTCTTTTCATCATTATTATTTGATTTTCTTGCTTCTTCAACTCCAGTTTTACTTTCATTTTCTAATTTATCAGAGGAATCCATCACTATCTTCTAAAGCTCCAGAGTATTGGGCGGTCTCCGAACGCAGTGCCTCATGGTGTGGGGGGGTGATGGCTACCTGTAGCTGCCCCCATTGCTACAAGAGTTTGTGGCATGAGATCGGGATGGGCATCCGACCTGGCCTTGCTTCACCAATCCTTGGCATCCACCCCCATGTGTGCACTGTTATTTGTATGGCTTGAAACCTCTCCACATCATCCTTTCAGCAACCCTCATAGTATCTGTGTTCTCTCCAAAATCACACTACTACCTGGGACGCAACGATGTTTGTTGCCAGCCAGTCTACATAAACTACTTAAAAAGAAAAAAAATGGAAAAAGGAAAAATAAGCCCTTGGTCTACAAATAGTTGAGATACCAGGGCTTGAAAAACAAGAGATCGGCCAAGGAAGACCAGATAGGTAGATAAAAGACAAGTTAGAAAGAAGAATGGCACAAAGCTAAGTCAATATAAAAACTGCCATTCTAGAATAGAGAAAGCCCAAAGCATAGTAGAGAAGAAGAAGAAGGGAGGAGGAATAAGGGCTTTGGAAGAAGAGGGGGTCGCTGGTTCTGCTTGTGATTGCATTAGATGCAACAGAGTTGCATCACATTTCTGAAGCTTGAGAATGGGATAAAATTCAATCCTACTACCTGGGACGCTCCTACCCAGTCTACAGAACCAACTTGCTCAGGAACCCGGGGGATCGCCACACCCCAGACAGAATAAATTCTGTCCCCCTGCGGGAAAATCACGATTCACTATCATAAAGGACTTCCAAGATATCAGCATTTGTATGCAAAAATTACTCGCGTCAAACCTTCAATGACTGGACTATTTTCACGAAACCACCTGTACCTGTACCGGGTGATTCAAAAAGAATACCACAACTTTAAAAATTTGTATGTTATGAAAAAAACATCACAGAACCTTCTGTTATACATCTTAGCTGTTATTTCTTGTTTCAAATCATCAATGGTGGATGGATATTGATGGATTGATATGTTTTAAAAACATATGTATAACAGAAGGTTCCATTATATTTCTTTCAAAATAACAAAGTTTTGGTATTTTGAATCACTCTGTATAAGCATTGGCTCAGCCGCCGAGCGATTCGAGATCGTGCACATCGCACTTTGATGGACGTTTTTTCACGTCCATGTGGAGTAGAATATAGATTGTGGTTATTCAAATTAAAGATAATGAAATTCTCTACAACTTTCTTCTCTACGACTTTGCTGTAACTCCATCATGAGACCTACTAGAAGCAAATAATGAGTGAAAAAAGTGTGGTGGAGAGGGATTTTTAGAAAATAATCGATTTTCAGCGGCGTGTAACTCGGAAACTATCAAACTTACGACAAAACTTTAAATTACGAAGTTATAGTAAATTTAGTTTACTTCAATTTGTATACAAAGCTTTTTACTCCAAGATCGATATTTATCGAGATATTATTGAAAAGCCTTAAAATTGTACCTTCTAACCCCCCCCCCCCTCCCGCCATATGCCGAAAAAGTTTTTGTTGGCAAACATCAGATTCGTGTTTAGCGACCTCGAAAACATGAAACAAGCCATAAAAAACAATTACACCAAAACTTTCCACTTCAAGCCCTTTATAAACACCATTTGACTAAACTATCGGATGTTTTGAATTTTCATTCACTCTATGAACCGAATGAAAAGTAAAAGTAAAAATTGTGTGGACTAAGTTACTTACCACTCACCTGATAAATTTATTCCGCAGATGAAACACTGTCCGGGATCACTCAATGAAGATGGTCCACCACTGGAAGTCGAAGCCATCTATTATTCTATTGAATATTTCAAATTTCATCAAGCATAAATAGCTTACACTACAAAAACAAAATGTGCTTGAAATCTTCATGACGGGCAACACAGAAAAACAGGGTTTGCAACGACTGCTAGCTGTCAACTAGAAGACTAGAAGCCACTTCTAAAGCAAGAAGAGAAAGTCAAGTCTCAAGAAGTAGGCCTACATCGGAGGGTTGGAACAATGGATAGACAAGGGGGTGGGAATCGGGACAATGACACTCACAGGTGTTGGTTATACATTCTTCTTTCTTCATTTTCCATTGGCAAACAAACGAATTGGCAACATCGCATTGAATGCTCAAAGTGGCTACATTGTATGGGACTTTTCCAATCTTGAAGGACGTCCTTCCATTGGAGTAATTAGGGTAGGGTTGGGGAAGATTTTTTGAGGAAGTTAGAATTTTCTGTTCAATTTTTATAGGATGTTACTGATGGATGGTAATAAAAATACACCTGAAAAGACCATTGAGAATCTAGTCCATTGAAGTCCACTTCAAATCTAGGTTCCAGCGAGATTTATATCGAAATGAGTATTTAGCAATTTATAAGCAATTGAATGAATAAATATTATAATTTTTCTATCAGAATTCTGCTTCCAACAATCTCTTGAGTTCAGGAAAGTTTTTTAAGACCAATATAGGTTGAGTCAAACTATTGGTCAGTAACAATTTATTACCCTATTAATATGGTTCTGGTTACTAGGTGATAAATATCTTCTCCCCGGAGCTCTCTACCGGGAAAATTTTGAAAAGGAAAGCCTTTAAAAACATCATTTTAACAAATCTATAGCCTAAATTGAGAGTGAATAAGCTTCAACAAGTTTTCTAAGAAGTTCTTGTTTACAAGTAGGCCTATGAATAATGTATTAATTCACCAGACGCACTTACGATTTTTGGAGTGCCATGGCCCCCTCTGTATCATCCACTGTTCAGAAGTTAGAGGAAGATTCTAAGACCCGTAGGATTGATAATCAATAGAATCAATCATTAATTCTATTGACAATGATACTATAACAGCAACAAAGTAATAGGAATTGGTATTCATCTTTCTCATGTTAGGAAGGACTTTTAAAATATTCTGAAACAGGCCCCAGGTCTTGCATCTTCCTAGTATACTATCAGTGAAGGATTTTTTGGCTCCTGGGAGATTTGAACTTTAAGTAGAATCAATTGAGATTTTTTATGGCGGGGGGGGGGGGTCATGACCCCCAAGCCTCCCTGGGCTTCGGATTGTGCGTCCCTCGATGCACAATCTAAACACTAATACTTTAATGACACGTATGTTTTGTAGCTCTGTTCAGTTGTCATTAATGTTTGTGCAAAGTTTCAATTCCGTATGTTCAACTATTATTTAGAATAAAAATAATGAGTGGAAAAAACAAAATGGTAACTATAAGGACTTCTGGACAATATTGAAATATGATTTTTAGATATGTTTCTTACCCAAGAACAATGCCCTAGAGGCCTAGAATGTAGGTAAAGAATTCTGAAACACTCTGTATATGAGACTATTGGTTTGCCACATTATGGAGATATTTTTCAACAATTCTAATGAGTTACATTATGTCACGCCTAGTTCAAACTTTCAATAATAACTTTGAATTTCACGAAAAATCCTGTTCTGAGAACAAATTTTCTAACTTGCATAGCCTAGCAGACGAAAATTGAAGATTTCTATTATAGCATCAGTATAAAACTTGAACAAAATAAGAGTGCAAAAACAATGCAATAATTGAAAAATATTAAAAGTAATTGAAAAATATTAAAAGTAGTATAAGATGATTAATTATTGGAAATCTATAATATTAAGAATATTTTAATAAAATAATAGGCCCATTAGTAAGATTCTTGTGGCTATTCTTCTTCTTCTTAAGTTAACAGCCGTTGGGCTGGTTGGCAGCAACTCTCCACGCTTCTCTGTCATCCGCCATCCTTTTCATGTTGCTGTAGGTGGCACATCTCATATCCTTCAAAAGTTGTTCTGTGTACTCCAGTCTTGGCCTTCCTCACATATTCTTTCCTTCATTCATCCCCTCTATTATTCTCTTTATCAGTCCCTCATGCCGAAGAATATGACCAACTAATTGTGCTCTTCTCTTTTTTATTTCTTTCAGCAGACAACCTTTCTCTCCAACTCTTTGAAAAACCTCCTCATTTGTAATCTTCTCTCTCCAGCTAATTCTCAGCATTCTTCTGTAGCACCATGTTTCAAATGCAGAAATTCTTCTCTCTTCTTTGATACCCATTGTCCAAGCTTCACTTCCATAAGTTGCAATGCTCCATACATAAGTCTTGAGCAACCGTTTTCTCACCTCTAGACTCAACGTTTTTGCAGTAAACACCCTCTTTTTATTGTTTAATTGTGGCTATTATATGAATAAAAAATGTAAGAAATAGCAATGATAAGTTCTGAATAGATAAACTGATATTTGAAGAGTGGAAGTTCCAAACGTTCTTTACAATTATTCCATAAAAAGTGCCATTTCTTAAATGAAATTGCATTTTTCCGCTCATTTTGTTCAAAATAACAACGTTAATTTGCCTGTACTTTTCCAAGTGCCATCTCTAAATTATTCTAGTTGCTAATTATTCTAATTCCGCTAGGCCTAGATGGTGCGTGCTCCAAGTCCATCAGCTGTGTACTCTCGTATTGCTCCAAGTGCCAATTGCGTAGCATGATTGTGTTCAGGCCCAAATGTTGGACTTGGAACGTTCTAGTGGAAATATAATAATTTTTATTATATTAATTCCAGATTATAATATTATACCAAAATATGATTATTTTTGTGATTTTATCAATTAATAAAATAAAATAAATAAATAGGTACTTGAATCGTTCTAGTGGAAATTGGTCCTTTTGTACTTGAAACGTTTTAAATATTTGATTATTCTTTTTAAATAGTACAGATTGAGACAGAGCTTGGATAATACCAAGGTATGTAGGTCTCTACAAGCCTTGGGATAATACCACCAGTTCATTACATGGATTTACAAGGAGCATACAAAAAATCAGAACATTATTGTTATGAATGACAGTTATTGAAGTATAAGGGCCGGTTCATGAGATCGGGATCTAGCAAAGTCCTGGACTAAAACGGGTGCCTACCGTAGCATCGACAAACGTTTCTCTCGACAGGTTAGTGGGTTAGCAGCATAGAGAGCCCTTAGTACATAGTGTCGAGGCTAACGTTTGTCGATGCTACAGTTGCCACCCGTTTTAGTCTAGGACTTGGCCAAATCCCGAGCTCATGAACCGGCCCTAACAGTTTTTTGTGACTGCTGAGAAATTCATTTTTTGGCACTTGGAACGTTTGGAGCTTCCACTCTTCATTTGCTGTGAAATAGTGTCATAAATAAGAAAACTATAGTTTTCTAATATTCTTGAGATGCGGAAATATTTGAATTCCAGCACATAGCACAAAGTGAAAGAGAAACTGACTGGTTGTTTGAATCAATAAACCTTGATGGCACGTGAGTGCATTAGATGGAGAGCGCACTTGTTGTTAGTTCTGTATCTAATGCATTCAACAACAATAACAAAGCTGAGTTTGGTTTGGCCGCGAAATTATCACGTTCAAGGTGCTGGTCCTCACATAAATAGATGCTTTAATTTTGAATCTGGGCTATTCTCCTTTTTTAGATTTTTGCGGTACAAGTGTACCATCTGTGTGGGATAGTCAGTCTGAAAAGAAGAATTGGGTTTTCAAAGATACAGGAACTGTCTCAGTACGGGCAGTTTTAAATTCTTGTACTTAGGGAATTCAATCCTATCTATAGACTGAGTAACTCACGCAGATTTGGGTAAAGTAGGTGTGAGGCCAGTGATAGTGATATTTCGTGGACAAGCCAAGCTGAGCAGCATACCTTCAAAAGGTAAGACATTACCTTTTTTTTTTATCTTAAAACACCACAATATTCTTTTATTATCGCAGCAAGCAAAATAACCCCCCAATAAAAGTTTTTTTTTTATTTTAAACCCCAAGAGGGTAATTTAATTATTTAAAGATCCAAACAAATATATTTTTGTTTTATAATTCTTTTATTAATAAAAGAAATTATTATTTTACTTTAGCTTTTGAATTATTATTTATTATTAACACTCCACCATTACATATTTGGTGGAGGCTTAAAGGGTTTTTAATCCAGCTCTAAAATTTGGACTTTCCCGGTAGCCTTAAAAAGAATTTTGTGGTGAATAACTAATAACCAATATGGCAGATAGGAGTTCCCAAATGACCCTAAAAACACCAGTTAGTGAAAACTGCATCGAATTTAAGAATTTTTCAAATCATTTTGATAGAATGTTATCTGTGAACAATTGTGTAAAAACTGAATAGGATGTCTTTTAAAATTGATTGAATTATTGAAGGATTTTATTTGAGATTTGTAAAAGCAAAAATTAGAGGAAAATGGATAAACTTAGGCCCTTATTGACACCAAAATCTTTCTCAAATGATAGAGAAGAAGACATAGAAGATTTCTTTGATTATTTTGAACGAGTTTCCTCCGCAAATGGCTGGGATGAAAACGATAACTTAATATATTTATACTTCTATCTGGAAGGTTGTGCTAGAAAGTATTTTGAAGTGATTAGTAATGAATTGAAGGATAAAAATAATTTGAAATTTTCAACAGTGAAGGAAAAATTATTAAAATATTTTCGATCTCCCTTGAAAATCGATAAACTCGAATTTGAATTGAATAACTGTAGAATGCAGCCTCAAGAAGATGCCAAAAACTTTGTAGTAAGAGTTTTATTCCTATGTAACAAGTTAGATTCAAATATGCATGAGAAAAGAATAATTAAATTCATTTTGAAAGGACTGTCCTCGGAAATATTAGAAAGAATTGTCATGTTAGAGAATAGCACCATTGAGAAATTGATTAATAATTTAGAGAAATTTGAATTATCTCGTTATTTGTTAAAAAAATCAGAGTAGTTTTTCCCAAGTCAAAGAGGATTCGAAGCAGAATCAAACATTATTAGAATTGGAACGAAAGATAGATCAATTATTGGAGAATCAGAATTGTATTGATGAAAATGAGTTTTATACTGACATTAATAATGAGTTTTCCCAAGTTGTGAAAATGCATAGGAATTCTAATGTTAGGAGGCAAGCAAATAGAAAACATTGTAAAATTTGCGGTAAGAATAATCATTACACTCGAGATTGTTTCTATAACTCAACTTATAATAAACGTAGGAATTCTAAAAAGTGTGTCTTATGTGACAAGAGAGGTCATGAAATTAAACGGTGTTATTTCAATGGTAAAACGTTTCCAGAAAATGCTAAAAGTAATAAAAATGATTTTATTGATAGGAAAGAAAAATCTCCCATTAGAGATCAGCAGTGTTCAATAATGCATAGGCGAGAATCTAATAATGATATTAATTCAGGTGAAATAACAAATTGTAAATCAGCAAATTGTGTTGAAAATAAAATCGCTGACTCAGTTTTGAATGTACAAAATGCTAGACAGAACATTCCAATTCATGTTATGAATGAAACTAGTAGGCCTGATGGAATTGTTTTTGGAGTGAATTCAATAATACAGCGGCAAGCTGAGTTTTCAAATAAATTATTGCAATCTGATAGCGCAAGTGTTTTGGAGATGACCCAATTAAATCATTGTGATAGTCAGGAAATGAAAACAACTCAGTTTACAAATGAGAAAATTACAAGGTTAGAGAATAGATCACGAGCTTGAAGCGTCGTTTGAAGCTTTTCAATGAAAGAAAAGATTTGTAGTATTGAATTAATATTTTGATTTATTTATATTATATTATTTATATGAATATTTTTATGTACCGTAATTAAATGATAATGATATTATTAATTGAGAATGGATAGTGGTTATTGGAGTTCAATGAATGTGATTATTTTGAATTATATCATAAGTTCTATATATATTATTATTATTTTACATATTACTTACTATATTTTTTTTTCAATTGGGAAATTATATTTATAAGAACCAGACGAATCATTATTGTCCAGTACATAAGTTTTATTAGGACTATAGGTTTTGAGTTATCAGCTTTTAAACATTTCGACCTTCTTGGACTTTATAACTTTATATTAAGGTTCCTAATTAATTTTTTTGAAATATTTTCATTAATTATTATAGATACATATATTGTTAATCATTTGTACTGAGAATATAATAGATTTTATTATTCCATGGTTAAATATTAAGAATTATATTGGTACATGTACCGTTTGTGGATAGGATTTTAGGCTTTATATCCTTATTTTAGGGTTTTCAGTGAATATTATATAGAATATTTTCAGTAATTATTGAAGATCCATATGGTATTAGCCTGTTCCACAGATAATATAAAAGGATTTCATTACTCATTTATGAAATCAAACGGATTATAAGTGTACTTTGACAGTTGACGAAACGGCATTTTCAGATTTTAAACCTTTATATTAAGGTTCCTACTAAATTTTTCAGCAATATTTTCAGTAGTTATTGTAGATCCACATCATGTTAAACATTTTTAATGATAAAATGAATGATATTATTATTCAATGGTTAAATAATACGTGTTATAATATCACATTGACCAAGCAAATATAGGATTCTAGAGTTCATGCTTCTATACTGAGATTTCTAAATAATTTTTTAGTAATATTTTCAGCAAATAGTAAAGTTGAAGATACTGTTAATCATTTTTGATGATATTGTAAATGATATCATATTTCAATGGTTTAATAATTATGGTTAAAAGGCAAATTTGACCTTCTGAGAATTGAATGTTGAAGTTTTAACAGTTATATTAGAGTTATTGATGAATTTTATGAAAATATTATCAATAGTAATTTATGATCTATGTATTGTTAACCAGGTTTAACAATAATATGAATGTTTTATTTATTTCATGATTTAATAATAATGGTTACGATGAAAAATTACTTTTCTGAAGACAGATTTTTGAGTTTTATACTCTTATATTAGTGATTTCAATTAATTTTATGAAAATATTCTCAGTAATTATTGTAGAATTATACAATGGTTAGCAGTTTTCATGATAAAATGCGAAGTATATTCATGTCATGATTAGATAATGAACGTTATTTGTTAAATCAATTCTTCGAAGACAGGATTTTTGCTATTTGAATCGTTATTGTAGCATTCCTATTGAATGTAATAAGAATATTTTCAGTAATTATTATAGGTTTGAACATGGTTCATCTGTTCTAGTTGTAATATGAATCGTATTTTCAACAGCTAATTGAATAATAAAGCTTTTATGTTGAGTCGATCTGTCAATGAGGACAGAAGTTTTCTATTAGCGCACGATATTAGCGGCGCGAATTTTAAAAAATATTCATCACAGAATAATTGTTAGTGATATTTCGTAGAACAATTCAGTTAGTGGATTACAAGTGTGGCATACTTGCGAAAGTTCAGCTATCTTTGTCGTTAGTTTAAATTATTGTGAAGGTTTTCACGGCAAAGATTATTATTTAAAGTTTAATAAAAAGAGAGAAACAGAATTATTTAATTATGGAGAGATAATAAAATATGTACAGCATATTATGAATCATTGTGACGATTTAAAAGTAAAGTAAAGAAACTGTAAATTAAAGAAAATTAAAGTAAATAAAAAGTTTATACTCATTCTGTTATATTGCTGTCATTATAAAGATGATAGTATGACTAACATCAAGAGTCTTTGATTGAATAAATTGACATGAAATATATATATACATGATTGTATGAAATATATGTTGTTCTATAACTATAGTATGATTAATAATTGTTCTGATTTCAGATATTGATCCAGTATAAACTGTGCGATTGAATTGTCCTTAATTATAGATAGTTTTTTTTAATAATATCCAACCAACCAAAAGTAGAGTTTTTTTATTATTATATCATTAATGTACATGATTATTGTTGTATTGTAATTTCTATTAGAGCCTTTTATTATTGTATAATTTAACGATTTTTTTATAAATTTAAATTCAAGGATTCAAGTGGTTATACTAAAAGTAGAGTTTTATTATTGTACAGAGGTTTCCTTTCCAATTATTATTTTTATTTTTAAAATTCAATCATGAATTTCCCTTTATTAACCTTCCTTATGCTGTTTCTCACAACGCACACACATGCAGTTAAGATCTTCGCGGGAGTATTCTTCAAACAGTTAGAACACGGAGTGGCGTACGAGTCATCAGTTCCATTGACATATGAGGCGGATTTCCCGGAAACACAGCAGGACGTTCTACAGGCTGAATCTGTGTTCTGGCCAACATGTCACCAAGCAGATTGTAATATGGCGGATGCTGTACAAATGCTGTACAACTCTACAAATTCAATACTGATGAGTGGTCATCAGGCAATGGAATCTTTACTTCATATGGGACCTCCGAC
Source organism: Laodelphax striatellus (assembly GCA_017141395.1). NCBI lineage: Eukaryota > Metazoa > Arthropoda > Insecta > Hemiptera > Delphacidae > Laodelphax > Laodelphax striatellus. The sequence goes on from CM029532.1 coordinate 1,565,240, forward strand.
CACCCGGAAAACTCGAGCGATCGAAGCGTTGGGCGACTTCTTTCACTTCTGCTGTTCAGTGGCGACCGATGGTGAGCTTCACAAATTGGAGTTCAATGAACAGAAGGTGACTGATCATCTAAATGCTTTCCAAGGATTAGCCTCAGACGATCATAAGGATTTAATCAAGATTTCCAGAAACTTGAAGCTGTTTGCAGGGAATTTTTCACAACAATTTCACGAAGCCTACACCAAGTTAACAGACAACGTGAAGTTATTAATTCAGAAGAATCAACATCAAGAAGAAACGCTGATTATTGATCAGTTATTAGCTTACATTTTTCATCTATATTCACATGTTAATATACTATCACGACAAGAGTATATTAGCACTACAAAGGAGCGTTGTGATAAGAAACTTTTATTTTCGTCTCTTGTAAATCCAAATTTATTACGAACGGATCTCTTCAAGTTGGAAAAACGATACAAACTGAAAGGGTATCAACTAGCAATCCCTTTATCAGATCTTCAACGATACTTCGATCTTCCTCTTACAACTTGTGTCTTCAGAGATAATGCAGTAGTCTTCAGCGTGAAGGTGCCGTTGATTCGTACTGAAGGGCGTTACCAGCTGTATCAGTACATATCAGCACCCATGTACTTCAAGGGCCAGTCATGTCGTTTGCAGCAGAGGGAGTTCATCTTGGCAAAGCGGGAACAAGACGGCGCAGTGCAACTTATAGCAGGTCAGCATTTGGCTACTTGTAAGCCGCAGACGGATTTCCTCTGTTACTTACCTCGTCAGCGAACGGACGGTCACATGTCTGCAAGCTGCATTAATCATTTATTAACATCGGAGGAACATCAAGACATTCACAAGCTGTGTAAATTGGATTGCATCCCAGCGGGAGACAGGATGGAGATCGTTGAATATTCACCAACGGAATTCATCATATCCAATATTCAAGAAAACTCAACGGTAGAATGCAAGGAGGGGTCGAGTCATCAACTGCGGAGTCATCCAGGAGCATCGTACGTGGAGCTACCGTGCGATTGTTCTATCATGGAGAGACAACGTGAGTTAGTTAGAAAAACCTTCCCTTGTCATTCTCAAACCTCTATTAGTTTAAATATTCAACATTTTTTACCTTTGAATTGGGTGAAATTTAATTCATTGAAGATAGATGTCTTAAAGCCACATTTGAATCCGAAATTTTCTAATATTAGTGAAATTCTCAAAGATGAGATAGAAGTACAACTACCTGATTTGATGATACATGATAGAATATCTTCGAATATTTTTGAAAAAATAGAGTTACCCAATGATTGGGGTAGCATTGTTAATTCAACAAGTTTTGTATTCTATATAGTTTTTGGTTGGTTGAGCATATTATCTATTTTGTGTGTTTATTTAGCCATAAAATTGTATATTTTAAAGTTATCAACACTTAGGGCAGAGAAGCCAACTATTCAGATAGTAGATCGATAGTTCGTATTCAATTAAAATCTTTATTTTTCTCTCTCAATGTTATAAATTGTTTTGTTTATCATTATTGTATCACTTATTGTTTATCTTATTGTAAATCATAATTATTAGATTATTGTTATCACAATTATCAAATGTATAGTATTTGTTTGTTTTCATTTTGTTTTCTATGTTCATTAGAGAGAGAAATATTCTTACAAGTGAAGTAAATGTAAATATTATCTTTATGTAAAGTTCATTGATAGATATATTTTTTGTTTAAGTGTAATAACATTTATTGTTTTGAGGATAAGAACACCAGTGTTAACGATTTCTGCTGTAAAATGTTTGTAATTTCTTTAATGAGGTCACTTTGATGCGTGCCACTTTTTGTTTACTGGTGCAGAAATAGTAATCTGTCATCATTATAATGTTGAAATATAGCCTTCAGCTCATTATTGATTAGCACGTGGTGGTGTATAAACCTATTGGAGGTTGAGTGTTGTTGTGTATCATTCATTGGGATTTGGTTTTAAGTAATCAGTCAGATTTCATTTTTTTTTCTTTTTTTTTCAATCACCAAAGTGTGTAAATTTTATTAATTTTTTTTAAACGACAGTCATTCACCCTGGGTCACGACTGAGGGTCCAGTCTCCCAGTTGGGTGGGTGATATGTCATAAATAAGAAAACTATAGTTTTCTAATATTCTTGAGATGCGGAAATATTTGAATTCCAGCACATAGCACAAAGTGAAAGAGAAACTGACTGGTTGTTTGAATCAATAAACCTTGATGGCACGTGAGTGCATTAGATGGAGAGCGCACTTGTTGTTAGTTCTGTATTTAATGCATTCAACAACAATAACAAAGCTGAGTTTGGTTTGGCCGCGAAATTATCACGTTCAAGGTGCTGGTCCTCACATAAATAGATGCTTTAATTTTGAATCTGGGCTATTCTCCTTTTTTAGATTTTTGCGGTACAAGTGTACCATCTGTGTGGGATAGCCAGTCTGAAAAGAAGAATTGGGTTTTCAAAGATACAGGAACTGTCTCAGTACGGGCAGTTTTAAATTCTTGTACTTAGGGAATTCAATCCTATCTATAGACTGAGTAACTCACGCAGATTTGGGTAAAGTAGGTGTGAGGCCAGTGATAGTGATATTTCGTGGACAAGCCAAGCTGAGCAGCATACCTTCAAAAGGTAAGACATTACCTTTTTTTTTTATCTTAAAACACCACAATATTCTTTTATTATCGCAGCAAGCAAAATAACCCCCCAATAAAAGTTTTTTTTTTTATTTTAAACCCCAAGAGGGTAATTTAATTATTTAAAGATCCAAACAAATATATTTTTGTTTTAAAATTCTTCTATTAATAAAAGAATTTATTTATTTTACTATTATTAAAATATAATAATTATATAAATTATCATATCTATTGTTATCTTATTACATCATTGCCAAGGCTACTTATTAAAATAAATTTATATTCTTTTACTTATCAAAAGAAATTATTATTTCATTGTAATAACACTGGCGTAACTAACGCCAATGCAACCAATGCGGTGCATTGGGGCGCAGGCCTTAGGGGGGCGCAAAAAACAGATATTCTGGAAAACTTTTAGGAAAAAATACGTTGAAGCAAAACTCCCTGTAGTTACCGAAAATAAATGTAAAAAAATATTCGTGGCACAGTTGTCTCGGTTTTCCGCTTAACCGATTTCCGCTCAACCGTGGCTATCCTAGAATGAGTTTTATAAATTTTATAGCAAAAGCAACACGCACAAACTAACGACTCAATTTTTTTGACGAAATTTCTATAGTGACTATGATTTTAGTGATCTTGCTTTAAAGTTAAGGTATTTTTGAGAGCTGTTGATATTTTTATTTCACAGTTAAACGAAAGGTTTAAATCTATGCTATGTATAACTGACACATTTTAAACAGTTTTTTAAACCCAGATAATTTAATACGGTTTACTGACGAACAACTTGTAAAGTCAGCCTCTGAATTTTGTAACAAATATGAATCTGATGTGACTCATGCTTCGGTTAATAAGTAATTTGCTTTAGAAATGTAGTCAAAGAATATATCAAAAGTAATAAAGTGTTGTCACTATGAGCTGTAGGCAGCTCTTTGACTGTAAGAATGCATTATCTAGTAAAATTAATCAGATTTTGAGCAACGGAACATGAACATTATATTGCAGCTTGCGATATCAATATCATGTACACTGTATAGGGCACTGAATAAATATAAAATGTTAAGTAAAGTAAGAAGTAGTCTATTTTTTATCGTCCTAAAAAGTACATTAATTAATTATTGTAAGTATGTAATGTGATCCTTACGTCAGTTATGTTAATGGTGTTTGGAAATGTTTAGTAACTTAATTTTACTTACAATTAATTTTTTTAATAATAATTTTTTAAAATAAATTAACTTTAAAATTACTGTACGGTACATAATAAATTATATTTCTTTGAATAATCTTTCTCTAATAATTGGATATAGCTTGCACAATGTCGTGTGTAGTCAGTAGGTAGTTTTTACTGCAGTTCGGCGGCATCGTTTGTGTGTGGATGTGAATTGTGGCCATTTAGAACACCTAAAGTGATGTGTTTAAGTTGGACTTTAAACTGCACTTTCACCAAAGATGGGACAACTGCATCAATTAGTTTGCAAGTTATGGACTTTTAAACAGTGGATTCATTTTTTTGGACCACTCTGTAGTATCCAGGAATCCAGGAAGTGTGGAAGTACGGAGAAATGTCATTAGTTTCGTTGGTGGTAATGGTGGGTGGGGTGGGGGGTAGATGAGTCTACGAATTAATAGGGGCGCACGGGGAGTACTTGCATTGGGGTGCAGTCAGACTAGTTACGCCACTGTGTAATAAATAAAATTATCACATTTATTAATTTAGTAATTGAATTATTATTTATTATTATTTCCCCACCGTTACAATAGTTAGTAGATTTAGTATAAATAGATTTGTTATGAATTATTTATGATATCTGTATTGAGCTCATAGCATAGGTCTACTTTCCAAAATTATTAAAACTATTGTAAAACTGCTATTTATTATCACATTGGTTAAAAAATTGCATTTCTAAGGATTTCAAATCCATAAAATATAATATTTGTCTTCAAATTATAATAATTTAAGAAATAAAACAATCAAGATTAAATAAGATGAATTTCGAAGCGAGCCGTTTTGCCTTCCAGGCTTTCAACTCCCACAACGTCACATTTCGTAGTTTGACAACTTCGACAACGTGAATAAAACATTTTCTTTTCAGCTCACAAAAATAACACAATAATTTCTGTTCTGCTCCTCATGGAAACATCTAATAAATTCATGGATATTGAAAATATTTCAGTAGCGAAGATAAATTTTATAGTGTGCTTAGAGTGGTAACCTTGCTTTAAAAGCACTAACGCACAACGCGAACGCACTAGGCTACTTTTTGTTGCGGCCTGCTCGTGAATTTAAAATTATTTTAGGTGAATAAACCAATTAATACTCAAATAAAAACTAGAAAGTGATGTTTTATTGTTTCATTCAACGTTTTGTTGTCAAGATTCAACTTAGGATGTGTGGTGATTTTGGCAAATCTGTGTTGATTGTTTGAAGTGAAAATTCAAGCGGGCTACCGTACCATGTTCTACTCCAGAGGTAAGCTTGGAAAATCAATGTTTCATAAATTATTGCTGCAAATTATGATTCTCTCTACTTATTGTCGATACTTCACATCCAAAAATTGAGATTGGATTATCAGACCGGCGCTTATCGCCCTCGGTTACGGACCACTCTACTTGAATTGGTCCCTTATGAGCGTTCCAACTGAATACTTGGGACATTGTTTTGAAAGGATAAATTGAAAGGATATATTTCAGTCTCTCGTACGTCCTCGCACCAGCCTAGATTCCAATTTCTTTCTCCAATATTCCTTCATCCTATCAGATCTCTGTTTTCTGACCTCGTCTGAAACCTCCACTGTCCTTCGTCTTTCTGGTCTTTCAATGTTAAACTTATTTGTTCGTAAAATTTTGTTAATTTTTATTTTATCTGGAGCATCTTCGATTCTTAGACCAATTTCTTGAAGATCCTTTAAAATTTGTGTAACATAAATTCCTTGGGTTCTTCTATTGATATTCCTCACGACTAATTGTTTTAAGGTTCTGCTATCGGGCATCCTGAGTATGTGAAAAAAATGGGAAATTCTTCGTTTCTTCATGACGCTGATAATTGGCTCTATATTACTGTAAACTGTTTCATTTGTAGCGATTCTCCAGACACCATCTTTTTGGTAACTTTTGTTAATGCATGTCCTAATAATTCTTCTTTCGATTTTAAGTAGTTTGTCAGTTTTAGTATTATTTTTTATGTGGAAAAGGGTTTCGCAGGCGTAGAGTGCTTCTGGAAGAACTACAGAATTGTAATGTCGGATTTTAGATTTTATTGAAAGACATTTTTTGTTGTAAGTCGACCATGTTAAAAACTGTGCTTTTTTTAGTTTGTTTGTTCTATTTAGTTGTGTTGAATTTTCGTCTAGATGGTGGTGGATAATCTCCCCTAAATACTTGAATTGTTCCACTAGTTTTATTTTGTTACCGTTAATATTTACTTCATTTATACAAAGTGGATCCATGGGCATTATCTCTGTTTTCTCATAGATTTTTTGGGCTATATTCTCTAGACTAGTGATTTGTTTTCTAGCCTCCGTCATATCCAATGCTAAGAGAGCCAAATCATCGGCAAATCCTAGAATATTGGTTGATAGTAACGTATTTTATTAATAACGTATTGTATTAATTTTATAATCCGTATTTTATTGACAGTAACTTATTTACGAAATGATTTATTTGAAATAGTTTTCATAGGTGAACCTATCACCTTTTCTTTTATTAATTTTCTATCAAATTTTGTATTCTTTCTAGATTTTAATAGTGCCTGAATTGGAATGTGTAACAGTTTAGAACTACTCTTCCATGCTTGAGTAAATCTTTGTCCTAGATCATAGAAAATCATACTTTGTCCTGTAAATCATAGAAAAATGATTTAATTTTAATTCATATAGTGTGCGTTGCAGTAGTAGAGCGGTATTGCTGGTATAGTCTGTACTTTGTAGCAAGTCCTCCCTATACTTCTTTTTCCTGTTCTTCTCTTCCTCCTCTCTTGAGAATAACGTATTGAGAAGTGTGATGTTAGCCACAAAATTGAAAACATGCTGTGGAATGGTGTACGCTTGCTGCAACTGTCTTAGCCGCGCCCACAGTATGGTTTCATTGATTCAATATCAATTAATTCCTTTATTAATCCAGTTTAATGAACTTATTAATTGAAATTTTGTCAATAAACGTGTTTGATTTTGTTGCTAGCATCTTTTCTCTCTCCATTTGCCTTTTCTTCCTCTCAGTTTTTCTTTTCTTTTCACTTGTTTCTTTGTGTCTTACCCTTTACGCTTTTATCTTTCTTTGCTCTTCTTCTTCTTCTTCTCCTCCTTCTTCTTCTTCTTCTTCTTCTTCTTCTTCTTCTTCTTCTTCTTCTTCTTCTTCTTCTTCCTTGAATAATGGACTTTACAATGTAGCCTATAGTTAAGGCAATGCCTTGAATAGATAGATTTCAGAGCGTATGTATGTGCTTAAAATTAGAGTGTAGTAGTATTTTTGTCTTTAGTGGCATTTTTTTTCTATAAACACATCTCTTCCCTACCAGCTAAGGTGAGACCCATTATATTGGACAGATATTATCTAGTCTTGTCTATTCATTTTGTAGACTTGTATGATTGTGCTTATGCTGTTTTAGTAGGCATACGTATTAGTTTTTCTTCTCATAGTTTTCTTCTAGGCCTAGATTGTGTATTACTACTTCGTGTAACACTTGAATGATTGAGACTCTTCATATAGAACTGCTACTCTATTTGTTGAGTCTCATCTATTCAGTAAATACACATTAACAAGCTTTGCTTTTCATAGAAAAATTAATGTTTTGTGGTTTTAGTAGATTTTGTTGTACATTAGTTGCAATGCAGTGTTGCTTTTTGTTTTTTGCATGATTTTTGTGTATTTTTTTATAGATAAGACTCTTCAAATATACCGACTAATGTATTTGATGAGTGTTACCTATCGAGAAGGTACCTAAACAAAAAGAGCTCAGCTTTAGATGAAAAGTTAGTATTTTGTGTTTACTATCCTGTAGATTCTGTTAGTGCTTGCAGTATAGTGGCTTTATTTGAAATCGTATGCAATTTCAATAGTTGCAGTTGCTTGCAGTCTTGCTTTTGGTGAATCCTCCCCTCTCTATTATTCTCTTCCTCCTCTTTAAATAAAAATTTACCATGTTGAGAATAATGATGCTAGCCCTGAAATTGAAAACATGCTGTGGAATGGGGTACGCTTGCTGCAACTGTCTTACCCCCTCCCACAGTACGGTTTCATTGATTCAATTTCAATTAATTCATTCATTAATCCAGTTTAATAAACTTATTAATATAAATTTTCTCAATAAACGTGTTTGATTTTGTTGCTAGCATCTTTTCTCTCTCCATTTGCCTTTTCTTCCTCCCAGTTTTTCTTCTCTTTTCACTTGTTTCTTTGTGTCTTACCCTTTATGCTTTTCATAGGCCTATCTTTCTTTGCTCTTCTTCTTCTTCCTTGAATAATCGACTTTACAATGTAGCCTAGTTAAGGCAATGCCTTGAATAGATAGATTTCAGAGCGTATGTATGTGCTTAAAATTAGAGTGTAGTAGTATTTTTGTCTTTAGTGGCATTTTTTTTCTATAAACACATCTCTTCCCTACCAGCTAAGGTGAGACCCATTATATTGGACAGATATTATCTAGTCTTGTCTATTCATTTTGTAGACTTGTATGATTGTGCTTATGCTGTTTTAGTAGGCATACGTATTAGTTTTCCTTCTCATAGTTTTCTTCTAGATTTTGTGTATTACTGCTTACTGTAACACTTGAATAATTGAGACTCTTCATATAGAACTGCTACTCTATTTGTTGAGTCTCATCTATTCAGTAAATACACATTAACAAGCTTTGCTTTTCATAGAAAAATTAATGTTTTGTGGTTTTAGTAGATTTTGTTGTACATTAATTAGTTGCATTGCAGTGTTGCTTTTTGTTTTTTGCATGATTTTTGTGTATTTTTTTATAGATAAGACTCTTCAAATATACCGACTAATGTATTTGATGAGTGTTACCTATCGAGAAGGTACCTACACAAAAAGAGCTTAGCTTTAGATGAAAAGTTAGTATTTACCTCTTAAAATAAAAATTTACCATGTTGAGAATAATGATGCTAGCCCTGAAATTGAAAACATGCTGTGGAATGGGGTACGCTTGCTGCAAACTGTCTTACCCCATCCCTCAGTATGGTTTCATTGATTCAAGTTTATTTAATTAATTTTTTAATCTTGGTTAATCAACTTCTTAATTGAAATTGAGTCAATAAACGTGTTTGATATTGTTGCTAGCATCTTTTTCTCTTTCCAATTGACTTCTCTCCTATTTTTTTTCTCTCTCACTCATTATTTTCATTATTTTTTCTTGTTACTGTCCCTTTAAGCTCCTTTTAGGCTTAATATATTAATAATAAGGTTCGACAACATTTTCAAGGAAAGTATCAAGGGTTTTATAATAAATTATTCAATAATCATAGTTGAGACCCAAAAATACTTTATTCCTCATTATCTGTTCACAATAATTGAAAAATAAATTTACGAATTCTGTCAGTTCAACATGAGTTTCATCTAATAAAGAAAAAATTAATGAAACAATTAATTATACTAGGTAGGGTAGCCTACTTAACTCAGTTTGAAATCAGTCAAGTTGAATAAATAGTTTAATATTAAGCCGTCGGTTCCGTCTGCTTTAAAAGTAGTATTTCTGATCATCACCTTCCCATTATCCATGCAAAAACCTAGATCTTATGTTGGCATCACCCTAACAAATTTCACAAAAATTATAAGTAGATTATAATAATAAATGTATAAAGATAGGCTTATTAATAATTGGCTTCCGATTCAATTCGAATTTTCTCAATGTTTCATTGCATTCCGCTGCGGTGGAGCATGGAGGGAAAACAAGGCAAGCAATTACGCAGCTGGGTATCCTGATATATACAAGCGTTCGCATTTCTCCCTCTGTCATGGACCACACAGCCTATTCAACCTACAGGTGAGTCCAGTCAATTTCACATCTCTCTTATATTATGCAGTACCTAATTTCTTAGAAAGCTCTTGAAGCGTCTTCACACAATCAGAGTTTTAAACAATACACATGTATATCAGCTGTTTGATTAAAAGTATTTGTCTTTCTCTTTTGTTTGTATTCTTTGCAGAGTAGGGTTCAGTTTGGTTGTTGGAAATTTTGAAATGAATTTGGAACAGTGATAGAAACGAAACTATGAGAGGTGGTTAGTGTTTAGGAATTTATTTTACAAATGAACGAGCTCAACCCGTGCAGCGCAAAGCGCCGATCACTTGTATTTGATAAAATTCTAGTTTTAAAAATAGTTGCTATTTTGACTATCTGCAGCTGACAGCAGCTCAGTCATACCAATGAAATCCTACCTTGTACAGTGATTGTAGATGACTATTTATAGTCACTGTACTATACATTTAGCTTCTAAGATCTATGAGGGATATGATGGATTTCAGAAACTAATTCAGTACTTTTAATAACTTAAATTTTAATTCCAACAGATAACGCCACAGGTAGGCCTACGTATTTTTGGTTTTCATTATTTTTTTCCTATTTAAAATGATCCGGTCCATCAAAATAGGTCCACTCAAACTTGTTCACGAACTTTCCAAAATCTACTCTACACAGGCACCAAACAGATGATTCCACTTTTTTCCTTGAGAACAATAGTCTCTTTTGTAAATTATTGTTTAATTATTCAATTGTCTCTATAGTAGCGAAGGTGATTAATAGGTCCGTTCTTCCTTGTGGTAGATGATAATCCATTTGCAGCTGTTGTCATTACATAGATTTATTGAGAAACAATATTAGAAACTAGTTTCGATTCTTCCACCTCTGCAAATCTCAAACAAAAAATACTCTATAAATACTTATTTATTGATTTTTCAAAGTTTTAATTTTCTTGTAAACGTGAGTTGTATTATCGTTGCAATATTTTCACAAGAAATACCTTGATTATTACAAGTTTTGATTATTCATGCTAACTTGTATGACAACTAGATCAGTGTCTTCATGAGTTGGTTAATTTTTTACTAATTGGTTAATTTAATACTATCTTTATTGGGACATGGATTTTGGGTACTGATCTAGAGAAGAATCGTTCAAACTTGTACGTTGTGTAAAATGGTTTGCTGATTATTATTGTTGGTTTTTTAGCCTATATTTTTAAATTGATCTGTGAAACTCTCCTCTTACAGTGAGCAGAAGAGAATGAAGCAGTAGTTCATTAAAGATTGAGACCATCACAACGGCCTAAATGGTGCACGAGCGAAGTGAGTTCTTACTAATTCACAAACACAGTTTGTTCATATCTGTCAAGCCTCTGGACTTAGCAACTACGGTAAGTCATCTATTTGTGTTTTCAATTGCTATTAATTCCATTAAAATTTTCCATAAAATGAAACCGCCTAAAATTGAACAGCTGACTTGCTACGTTTCATATCAATTGGTAACAGTATTGGACTTGACTTTCTTAGGGCCGGTTCATGAGCTCGGGATTTAGCCAAGACCTGGACTGAAACGGGTGGCTACCGTAGCATCGACAAACGTTAGCCTCGACACTATGTACTAAGGGCTCTCTATGCTGCTAACCCACTAACCTGTCGAGACAAACGTTTGTCGATGCTACGGGAGCCACCCGTTTTAGTCTAGGACTTGGCTAAATCCCGAGCTTATGAACGGGCCCTTAGTTACAATTGGATAAGGATATTTTGCCATTAATAATAATAGTAAATTATTAAGTCCAATTCAATAATTTAGTACACACTACTTTCCTTTCTATCTCGTCAGTGTTTTCCTCTTTCTAACTTTTTTTGCAAAACATTTAGGATATTTGGACTGCTTTCATAAATTAGAATTGGAACAGTTTTAGGGTGTAAGTGTGTTGGACCATCATTGAGTATCAATATTGTAAATTGTTGAATAATTAAATATGCCCGTACCAGAAGGATGTACCGTAGGCCAATCTCATTCCATTGATACCAAAGTTGAATACAGCTTTCTTAGTAACAATCAAATAATTGTTCTAATTTTAAAAATATTTCGTCCAATTCAATACTCGTTATCAAGTTATCCTCTTGCTCGGTCTAGCATCTCCTGCCTCATCTCTGATTGGCTAGTCTGTTTGCAGTTGAACATAACATGGTTTTGTTAGTAACAAATTATTATTTTTATGTGACTTCTATTATTTATCTGTTAATTCATTTATTTATTTTAAATAACTACTGCCTCATCCCTGAATGGTGAGTCTATTTGCAGTTGAACTTGGCTTTGTAAGTAACAATGAAATAATGATCTTTATGTAATTAATAACAATTTTCTAGTCCAATGCAATAGAATCATAGGCATGCAAGACTATTCCCTCTTTATCTCTGTTTTATCCTTTTCCTAATCTTTCTTAATAAGATAATATCTTCTTCTGTCTCCCAAAAGGTCTTCGGCCAATCTCATTCCATTTTGTATTGTTGAACATAATTTCTTACTCAAAACATTCATATAATGATGTTCTTGTCATTATTCACTATATTATTGTTCAATTCAATAGAATAATTGATCATTTCATTTGCTTACCGCCAAGCCACGGAGTTGCAGCTTCAAATAAATTAAGTTAAATGCAGAATAATTATTATTCCAAGATTCACACAAAGCTATCTATCATTCTATGAAAGAGCACAAGTCTATTTGTAGTGGCAAGTCCTATCCCACTAGATGCCAAATAATCTGCCACTCAAGTAGAAACCAATCTGAAAAACAAACAATTCAATTTAATAGAATCAATCAATACTATTCCCGCCTTCTCAGTTCTATTGACTTTATATTTTTTTGCATCATCTGAACCGCAGAATGGCGCAGGCCAAATTCATTCCATTGATAGAGTACATGGTGTAAAATGTTTCAATGATTACTAACTCATTGTCATTATTATTTATTGTTTTTATTTTGAAATTGATATATGTCATTTTCCTTTGGCAGTTAGCAGAGTTGAATGAATGAAAATGAAGCAGCAGTTTATTGAAGATTGAGACCACCTCAGCGCCACGAGCGAAGTGAATTCTCACTACTGATTTACAGACATTGCTCATATGTGAGAAATCCTGTCCTGTGGACTTGGCGGCTACCAAGTAAGTCATCAATTTGTATTTTATATTAATTGTTTTATTCCATTCAGGTGTTTGTACACACAAAAATTTCCCATCCAAAAGTAAATAGCCTTAAATTAAACAGCCAACTAGCATCCTGCCAACAGACAGAACATTGCATAGAACAGCTTTCTAGTGTTTGCCCATTGTGTTGTTGGTAGATTAGAAGTCAGCTGTTCAATTCAATGTTATTTCATTCTATGGAATTTGATCATGTGAAAGCGGCTCAACATTTATGCTCTTATCAGTTGCAATTTATTGCATGGATTTGCTGTAATGTAGGCTATACGGCGAAAGGCTGTTTGGTCTCACTCAAGTATTCACAGGCCAAACACATATTGATATTGTATTATTGTTGACAGTTTTCAACTCTGCAGGTTCTATTTTTTGAGAAGTATAATTTCACAACGCTGTTATTAAGATGCTCACACACTAGACGTGCTCATCTCGGGTTCAGTGTGTGGTTAGCTAAACTCAGCTATTCAATTCTTAAATTAAAATTTTTATTAATCTTTTGATAGCGTTACATTATATTGACTATTGATTGTGACATTGCATTCTCAGGAAATATATTATTATATTACATTTATAATAACTTTTATCTACGACCGTGTTATAACGCAATGTTTCTTGAACTGTAATGTTTCATAATTGAAATCGAAACAGTAGCTTTTTCGAAATGGCATATGAAACTTGTATCGTAATGACCTCATTACGATACAGATTGTATATTATGAAACGTTCCTTGTTCAATCTGATCCTGTTTTAAAACACTGGAGCCGAACAGTTCCCAACCTACACGGCAAACATTGAAATAGAATAATATGGTCGTTTGAATCAAGTTTAGTTTAGATTGATAATGTAGATATTCTTGTTTTTTGTTGGTCGTAGATAAAATGGTGTATGCAATGGTTGTATTTTTTAGCCTTCAAACGACTCTTGAGAAATAACTTGCGGCGTTGCCGCTCGTATTTTAATTTCGGTATCTCACTTGTCGTTCAAAAGCTATCATAATACAACCATTGCATAAATAACTACTATTGTATTACATTACCGTGTACGGTATTGAATTTTGATTGTGACATTGCATTTTCAGGAATTACTTTGGGATATTTTTAAGAAAGAGAATTGTAGATTTTGTGAATTATTGTTGGTTGATAGGTTGTTATGTTTTGTAAAGTTGATTAATGGAATTTTTCTTTCGCAGCTCATTTCATGCTGAGAATCAATTATATAAGGAGGATTAAGCTACAGCAGCTGTTAGAAACTCAGTGCTTTGAATAATTAGTCGAGTGGATTCAGTTCTGACGTGAGCTGTGACGGGGAGGATGCAGTTATCTTTAGCTGTTGGATTAGGTCAGTTCTCCCAATATTTATTCATTTTCACTGATTTAATATTTCTTATAATTTTAAGGGCCGTTTTCTGAGCTCGGGATTTAGACAAGTCCTAGACTAAAACGGGTGGCTTCCGTAGCATCAACAAAAGTTTGTCTCGACAGGTTAGCTCTCTAGGTTCTCACCGGTCTTAATTAAGCTTTCTTGGTAGCTAACCTCGCTAGTGGGTTAGCAGCACAGAGAGCCCTCCTTAGTACATAGTGTCGAGGCTAACGTTTGTCGATGCTACGGTGGCCACCCGTTTTAGTCAGTCTAGTACTTGGCTGGATCCCGAGCTCAGAAACCGGCCCTAATACATTCTCGAATGCTCACCCTCTGTCTTTTTACTGTGTGATTCAATGAGCAGTGGATAATTGGAGTAATACAAATTTAATATTCCTCAAATATTCTATTTATTTCATTTGTATTATTTTTCTGAGGCTTTACGCTAGGCGCTAGTCACAATTTGTCATTTCAATGACATTATTGACAGTCCTTAGGCCTAGGATTACCTGTTAATTGTAACATACAGGTATTTGTATTGATAGTTTCTTTTTTGTACCCTTGAAATCTGTGCTGATGATACCATTGTCATAGTGGGCTTAGGCTTTCCTGCTGGATGCCAGATATTTTCGGAATTATTCTTACTGTTTGTATTGAAACTTCGTCAGATGATGTTAAACAATTCAAACGACTGGGTTTCACAAAAAGATGTAATTTAACCACCATAATAACGTAATTTTACGTAACCAAACTAATGCAATGGTCATTAAATATTCTATTCTAATGTTTTTCCATTGAACTCAGGCGGTTTATTTGATTGGCTATCGAGCAATCAGCGGGTGATCCCGCTCAGTTATTCAATTTAGGGCCGCTTTCCCCAACACTGCTTAAGCTATACATCTAGCTTAAGCCTTATTCGGATAATAGGAAAAGTATAGAAAAAATATTGAGCATCAGCTGTTGCGCTTAAGCAGCGTTGTGGAAAGCGGCCCTAAGTTAGATATTTAGCTCAGTGGGAGATCCCAGGTTTACCTTTTGACAGTTCCATTAACTTTGCAAAGTTCTCTAACTCTGTAGGCTCATTCTTTCCTGTTAGTTGTCAGTGATATCTCCTTGATTATTAAATTCGTACCCATATTAATTAAAGCATTATAGTTGCGATTCCATTGATTGATTGAGCCTGGGTCAACTAGATGGTTTTTCGAATAGGTCAGTGAACATTTTTATTGCAAGTGGACCTAGGCATTCCTGTTGGCTGTCAGCTATTGGGTTTCTATTGCATTGTTTTATCGGTTTTTGTGTGTGTACTTGTAGTAATTGTGAATGTTTGCTTTTTGCTTCTTTAGGAATTGAGGAGAGAGAGACAACACGCAAATAAAAGGAGAATTATGTCGCATTCGTTTAAAACAAAGAAGAGAGGAAGACCATGGAGCAGAATTTAAGAAAAATAATGAAGGATATGAAACAAGTGAATTTTCAAGTGAAAAGTGTGCCCTAGGATTGAAAGGACTTGAATCTTGTTCCACTTACAATCATAAACTAACATTTTCAGATATAGTAACTTATTTTGAAAGGAGACTCTCAAAGGACATCGATTTTGTAATGAATTTGATTTTGTAATTCTGTATGTTGTATTGTGATTTTTTTTGAATTGTGGATAATTTCCGATTATTTATGGCAATTGAGTTTGAAACGAGACTCAAAGGACATTGATTCTGTGTTGAATGTGATTTTGTATTTTTTATTGTGATTTCTATTGAATTGTGAATGTTTTGTTGTGAACAATGATGAATAAAGACGGGGTTGGGTGGGTTTGATGAGGCATCGATGCAGACTTGGAGGCAGCTGGACGGACCTCGCAGAACTTCAAAAGGTAGGCCTGAACCTAGATATTAGCTCTGGACCGATTTAAACAGTTCAATCAAGTTTTCTTTTACAAATTTTCATCTTGAATTCTCTAAGTTATAAGTGTTCTATGAAGTCTAAATTCAATCATTCAATCAATCCTTATAGAGGGCATCTTAAAATATTATCTTGTAAAAAATTCAAATTGTGAAATTGTAAATTAACAATAATTATCCAGGCTAGTCTCTCCTCAACAATCCCATTCTTTCTTTTAGTTTTTCTTTTCAGTTGCTTAGGAGAAGAACCTTCCCTTCAAATTCAAAACCAAGTTGATAATTGTTTTTTCTTAACTTTAAATTTTGAAATGACCCTCATTATTTTTCTTTTTGAGTGTTTTTTTTTTTTTTTTTGAGGAAACCCTCAGTTCAAACCTATAATAATTTTGATCACCTACTTATTATATTTAGGTTTTTATTTCAATTTTTTTTCATATAGGCCTGTTTTAGTTTTAAATTATTATTGAACATGTCTTGTTGAATTGTTTAACTCGGTCCTGGCTACTTTCAGTTGCTGTATTACGAAATTGATATTGTATGTCTAGACCATTGGCCCCTTCTATTCTCAAACTGTTTCAGGAGGAAATATTTTTTATGGTGTATTGTTCTTGTGTTTTGTTTGCTATTGCATCTGTCAAAAGTTTTGACAGCTTATTTCTCAATTCTTTCATATTTTATAGTGGATTTTAAATTGTTGTATTCAAGTAGGAATAATTATGTTCCTATACCTTCTAGCACCAAGCATTCTCTTTTTCGTTTCACATTAATTTCATTCTCCATCTTTCATTAGTAATCCTCACGGCTTTCTTTGTAGCAGGATTCTTTTAAATTGTTAGAAAACAGCTGATCGATGTACGCTCGTTTACTAACGTTAAATCAGCTGTTTTCTGACAAGTTAAAATAATCCTGCTATTCTAACTTTCAACTTTACTATTTTTATTTGCTACATCCATGATATCTTTTTATTATTCATGTGGCTATTTTCATTTTTTCAACTCAACAAGTAACTTGGCCTACATCTCATTAATTTTTAGTAGGTGCCGCACTGTACGGTTAGGTACCATCAACTCAATCCTTTTTCTAATTTTCTCATTTCATTAGATTAATTCTTCAACTCCTAATATAATATTATTCTTTTTTTCTCTCTTCTTAGCCTACCTTCCTTTATTCTTTTCAATCAACGTAATAATTCTACTACATTAGTTGGCATATTCCTTTTAATCTATTACTTATTAAACTCTTCCATGTTCCATAAATAACTTATAGTTTTTTTTATCTTATCTCACACTCACCGATTCTCATTTTCTAAACATTCAATTAAAACTGTATGATATTTATTCCCCCTCCATTATTCTTTCTAGAATTCGGGTTTCTCATTATAGGTATTCTTTTCTGTTACTGTACCTTTAACTATTCTGAGAAGGAACAATACATTAACCTCTATCTCTCCCACTTTCTCCTTCATTATCACTGATTTTATGCTTTCTTTGTTCACTAAATCTCACTTCTTATCTCTTCATACCGTAGCCTACATTACTTTTTAGTGCAGTATAATAGCTTGCGACCTTAATCAATTCTCACCTTCATATTCTTCATCATTATTCACTCATCACCACTCCATTCTAGAATCCTCAAGCACTATAATAGCCCTTTTTCTCATTTTCATCATTTATTCCATCCTTTTGGTCGTCTCCTTTATCATCCTTGGACTTCGTCTCTTCTTTGCACTATGAATAAGATATTTTGACAGATGCAACAGCAATAATTGTGTGCCAGCACTCTACTGTGACAATTAATTTACCCCTCTTCCCACAAGTGGTCTAGACATGCACTTATTTTCTTCTAGTGGTCATGAAAAAGTGTCTATTGGAGGTGCAAAATGATAGGCCTAGTATGTGAATTTCTTGATCGGGAATGAATTTTCTAAATCCATGAATATGTTGCATATTCTTGTTTCTCTCATCGTAAGGGATATTTCTATCAATCGAAAATTCTCGATAAAAATCATACTTTTACTCCGATGGATGATTGTACTTGAAGAGAGGTCAATTAAATATGTTGATTGGATTCACGAAATTCACCTCCGTTCAGGAGATATCTCGTAGGCCTACAGTGCAACAAATTAGTGATGGCCGATACAGGCCGTTGTATCGATACGTATCGTAAGTCAATAATTATATCGATACGCGTATCGTATGAAAATACAGTCATGTTTAGTAGGACTGACCGGAGGTATAGCAGGATTCTTTTAACTTGTCATAAAACAGCTGATATTTAACGTTAGTAAACGAGCGTACATCAATCAGCTGTTTTATGACAATTTAAATGAATCCTGCTATAGTTTTTGTGATCTCTTATGTTGATACGATACGGCCTAGTGTATCGATCCAAAATGATTCGATATTTTTTTTCGTTGTATCAATACGATATGCACATCACTACAACAAATTGAAATGGATGTCAGTTTGAAAGGTAGGTGTAGCAGTATGAAATGCTATACTTGTATTAGGGCCATGTCTTACGAGCGCTGATAACGTACCGTTATCAACGAAACGTGCAAATGCGGTCCGTTGATAACGTACCGCCAGCGCATGTGGTGCCTGTCATAACGTGCGTTGCTGACGCAGACTCGAGTACGGCATTAGCGCCCCTGTGACATGCTCCATTAGAACCCCATTGCCGTGTCGGAGCAAATTAATTAGCGGTACGTTATCAGCGCTCGTATGACATGGCCCAATACAAGCTGTATGAAATACTCCGTAAAGTTCAGTACCTAGCGGACGTGGTTGCTCCAGACGCGCTGAGTATAACGTCATTGAGTTTGGAATGAGCCGATGTTTGCAAAACATCTATGTTAAGAGTGGTCGATGCTTTTTTTAAATTTTGATTACAATGTTTTTTGTTAGGAAATAATATTATATACAATGTTATTGATAGGAAATCTCTCATATTCTATAATTGAAATACAAACAATTACTGCCACTCTAATTTAAGATAATGTTTGTACCGGGCGTAAAATCTAAAATTCAAAAATACCACTCCAGTTCAATGTTATTGAACCTCCGGTGGTAACATTGATGCTCATCCCTACGAAGAGTAGTTGGTGTAGATTCATGTACACTGCGATTTATTTTTTTTTAATTTGACGCTTGGCATTAGAGAGATATTATTTTCTTTGCCATAGTAGGCTACTCTACGGTCATCAGCAAAGTCAAGAAGTGATATCTGATGCCGAGCGTCATATTAAATGAATGTCACAAAGGAACTGTAATATTAATCGTAGAGTGGCCATTGAATGTCTCACTTCTGATTGGTTAACTCGGCCAACTCTCATAAGATTTACAATAATTGAGAAGATGCTTGAATCAAATGCTATGTAAAGTGATAAGTTGCCTACAATTTGTTTACTTAAAGCACAGATAATGTAGATCATTTACATTATCTGTGCTTAGAGGAAGTTGAAAAATTAATGAGAGTAGATTCAAGTTGGCCCTGAATTTAAAAGTAAGGCGGGAATCTCTACGAATCTTTTGTGTGGCCACTCTGTAGTTTAGCAGAACAAAAGATAGCTTCTTCTTTCTCCTCATAAGGGCTATGAAAGAAACACAGTAATATTGTTGTGAACAGTTGTATTAATTTATTATTAAAACTGAGAACCATTCCACAACCCTATAATACAGCCTTCTATCACATCAGAATTCAAATATCTCTTAAAAGTACTTAAATATCTCATGAAATTTGCACTTATTCCCCGAGATAATATTGATTCAAGACAACAGTCTGTTGAAACATGTTTCTTAAATTAATAGAAATAGGCTGCTACTGGAGTGAAAAATAATTGGATAGTCCAAGTTGTGTGAACATGATTCTAGTCTCTGGCGGCTCATGCCGACGAAATAGGTGAAGTGTTGAACAGTAGATACGGGCACTTCACCTCACGAGCCGCCAATAATAATCTTCGACAGTAACAATGTGAGAACTGGACATATGAGACAAAAAAGAACTATCAAATTTCTATGCAATAACATACTGTATAATCACAGTGTGGCCATTTGAGGTCACACTTGATTGGTTAGGCCGGACAAATACACCATACTTTTGCCAATAATTCACACTTGATTCAGAAATGTTGTGGAACTTCTCCATATCAAAAGGTGAATGAATAAAACAAATGTTGTCTATTCCACATTGAATTACATGATGAATAGACAACATTTGTTTCATTCATTCACCTTTTGCCAATTCCTATAAGTTTTGCATTAAAATGTTATGTTGAGTGATTCACTTCGCTTGCCTTCAATTTGCCAGTGTTAGTTTTCATAATTTTGTTTCATCTTCATCTATATCTGATATATATAGATGTATCTGTATGACGTATTTTACATTGAAACTAATCAAAATAACATTTAAAGGAGATGAGGTGAATTAATGAAAAAATAGAGTATCAATATATTTTATTATTAAATAGCTCTCATCTAAATAAGTACATTATATTTTCAAAAAAATTATTTGTACATTATATTCTTCAATAACTTTGGTACGCTACTGGTCTTGGTTAGCACAGTAATATGATACATTACATTTTAGGTATATCAAATTATTTGCAATTGAACATCAATAATAGAAACTGAATTCAATCAGAATAATTGTTATGGTCTAGATCTAGATTATTCCAAAACAGTCTTATAATCCTTGAGATCTTCGCCATGAAGCTATCCGATGAGTGTACCAGGTCTGGAAAATGACAATTTTGTGATTAGAATATCTCAAAAAGTTGCTCGATTTTTTTCCGTATTTCAATACTGTTTACTGCATTACATGCTATCAAAGACAATAATTAGTAAAATAGTTCTATAGATTAAATTGTATTTGATGCTATGCTTCAGCAACTAGGCTGTATGATTTAGTATAGCAGGATTCTTTTGATAATTGTCAGAAAACACCTGATTGATGTACGCTCGTTTACTGATGTTAAATCAGCTGTTTTATGACAAGTTAAAATAATCCTGCTATGCATCTTACTAAAGCACTATGTTAGGTACTGCCCACGGTTTTCGATGACGAATTGCATTCCTCCCAGGGAAACGGAGCTTAGAATCGAGCATTATGGATTCAAATTTTCCAAACTATTGTTCTATGATTGGGTTTCGCAGTGAAAATAATTTTTTATTCAAATTCAATCACTACTGCATACTAATAGCACTTGTTAAAGAAAGTAACAATTAATAGTTTCATTCAATAGATTATTATCAAGCCGGAATGCGAATATTGTGCTATCAAAAACTTTTACAGCAAAAATAGTCAGTTGAAATCGGTCTATTTCAATCGACACCATTATAACGATTGAGTAGCGCTCAAGAAAGAAGCCTTAAAGTATTTCATATTGTTTTTGAACAGTTATACTAAATAGATTACCAGCATTATACTACTTCAACAATATTATATTGGCAAAAATATTAATTACTAAAGAATAGACTAGATGTTGGAGAATTATAAGATTATTGAAGAAGGCTGAGTGTAGGCCAACAAAAAATAATTAATCTAAAGTTGACTTGACAATGGGTTTTTTGAAACTCGAAAGCGCTCCAGTCAGTAAGTAGACAAATTTCGTTTTCTTACATAAAGAACATGACTGCATGTCGGTAGTAAAAAGTGAAAAACAATAAAAATAAATCCATAAAAAAGTTTGATAGCATCTATAAAAATTTTATTCAATTTCTTGATGTTAATAATTGTATAATACTGCAATATTTTGCTAATTCCTTCCATCTGAAAATCTAATACAAATAATAAATTTTACTATTCATTCATTGGCGATTAAGTTCTATATCTTTGCAAATGAAATTAAGAGTCCTGCTTACTGATGGAGAAAGAAAACAAGTACAGTGATTTTATTTATTTAATTTGACGCTTGGTATTAGATAGGAGAGATATTATTTCTTTGTCATCGTACTCTACGGTCATCGTCAGCAACGACGAGAAATGATATCTCTATCTATCCAACGCCAAGCGTCAAATTAAATTAATGTCACTGTACTTTGTTTTATAATAAACAAGGTTTATTGTTTCAGACCTATTTTTGTAGTTAAAAATGGTTTAAAAATGTGTAGATAAATAATAATACCATATACGTTTTTCAACTTGAGACTTGATGACTATCACTTATGGGGCGACCACACGTTGACAAGTATCTACGGTACGCATACAATAAGTAGGCGTACACCGGTTAGTCAAGACAAGACAAGACGAGATTAGTCACGTTTAGTCACAGTAATTCACATAGTTGCTTATGAAGCAGCACACACCGATGCAATGACTAATCGGTGTGTTACTTCATAAGCAACTATGTGAAGTACTGTGACTAAACGTGACTAATCTCGTCTTGTCTTGTCTTGACTAACCGGTGTACGCCTATGGCATCACGGGAAGTAAATTAGTATTGCAAATGTCATCCTCACGATGACAAGTACTGTATGCCTATGCATCGCTACATGTCATCATATGTGGTTGACCCTTACTGTTATGCAAGGGTCATTTTACCTTCTGATAGGGTAATTCATTCTAAACAATTGATTCATTCATTCATTTAAGTTATACCGTTATTCGGTAATTCATTTTCATTCGTTTATGTGTTGTTTATTTATTCAATAGCAATGAATGTCTGACCTTGACATCTTTTCGCTGAGAGCCATTTCAGCAGCCAGCAGCTCCAGGTCTGTCTCATGCAGGGTTTTCATTTTGTTGAATTCGGCTTCGAGAACGGCCATCTGCTCAGCGGTCATTCTGAGGGCCGGAGGCTGGCTCTCCGCGGCCGGGTTTCAACAGCTGATTTCAGCATCTGAAATCATAACCAGGATCAACTATTTTCAATCAGCTGATCCCGCCATTTGATTAGCATTGTACTGATCCTGGATCGAAATTGGTCTGGCCCGAGTGGCAACCTGGCGATTGTCAGGGCATGAGCTAGGGCTCTACAGAGACTGTATAAAAACATTGGATGTCACACTTTTGATTGGTTAAGCTCGGACAAATGAAAGTTGAAGTATTTATGAAAGCATCAAGAAGCTCGGAGAAGCTTGAATAATACTATACAAAACAACAACCAATGTTGAACTAATTCAAATAAAGCCTGAGAGATGCTTAAAATATCATGGCGTTTGTACAAGTTCGATTTTTATAAAGCATCATCTAATATATAATAGAATTGTTAATAATTAATTGAACGAAAATCCTAATTAATAATGTCATACTAATACTCTGAAGACTTCCGCTACTGCGAATATTGACAACAGAAAAATAGCTGGTAAGGAAATTCAGGAAATTAATTACGGAAATGATGAATGATGCTCTACAAAACTTGAGCCCAGACGCTCTTGGTGCGGGGTTCGATTCACGCCACCAGAGGTGCTGGGTTCTATTCTCGCCCTGAAAAGATTTTTGAACAGCAGCATTCATCGAATTTCCTTACTATAGCTATTATTCTGTTGTCAATATTTGCAGTAGCAGAAGTCTTCAGAGTATTATATGTCATTATTAATTAGGATTTTCGTTCAATTAACTATTATGATTTAAAAATCAATTGAATAGTTGCAATATCTCATTCCCTTCCATCTTAATAAAATTGAATTGAATGCCTGACTTGTGAGCAAGGGAACCAAAGCACACATATTGTACAGTATTGTATAATAACAGTGTGGCCATTAATTTGATTTCACACTTTTGATTGGTTAGCTCAAACAAATCCACCATACTTTTGTCAATTCCCACAAGATTTGCATTGAAATGAAATGCAAATCATACGTTACGTTGAGTAATTCACTTCTTACCTAAAATTTGCCTTTGCCAGTGTTAGTTTTCATCATTTTAAGCTTTCAAAACAATACCAAGATTAGAGAGACAATTTTCAATGTTAGAATAGTTATTGTTTATATAGTTTCTCTCTAAATAAGTTTGAAAAATGAGTGAATAGTTAATGTTTGCCAGTGATCTCATATAAAATTCAAAAATTTGGCAAAAGTATGGCGGCCATATTTCTCACTGGATATAGCAGTTTAATATTTCAAATAATAATTAGTAATTATTAATTATCAAATTCCTCCTTAAGTGTCTTCAAGAATAGACTGAGACCATGGCTCATTGAAAATTGTTTTTATAGTTGGCAGAGTCTCTTGAACTAAAAAATATTATTATTAAGTAAACTGATATATATTGTCAACTATTCCCTCTTATTGTCTCACTGTGATGCTATTTTCCCACCTGAAACACAATGAATGAACTGAATGAAAAGATAACTGAATAGTACAATTGAAGAGGTTCAAGAAAGAGACAAAAAGAAGAAGGTGCAAAGAAGGAGGAATAGAGGGAATGAAGGAGAAATTGAAGGACAAAAAATGTCAGGAAGTGTAGAGAAACAGAAGTGGGAGAAGTTAGTGGAGGAAGACTAGGAGGGGAAGGAGGAGCATGATCTGGTGATTTATGGGGAGCAATGGAGTGCTGATAAAAGGGGGGGGAGGAAGAAGTAGTCTCAAAAATACTAGTTTCCTGAAAACAAAGTTGAATCATATTTCTAAGCTCCAGATTCATTATCTGTTGCTCAATTATTACAGTTCAATATCTGGAATTCAATCTTATACAGATTTTTATACTTTAAAGCAATAATGGTGATTTAATTGAATGAGAGTGATCTTGCATAATAATGATTATAACTAACATGAAAAACTCTTACCAAATCATGAATCTCCTGATGTTCTCTAATAACTCTGTTCAAGTCTTCAAAATTTTCAACAATACTTTCATTCAATTTCTCAGCAAATTTCATTCACAATCCAGTCATTTCATAGCCTGAATTGAGTCTCTATAAATCTTAGGAAAATTGCAATCTGCCATCAAGTGCATCGTGGTTACAAGGCAATTCAGGTAAAATACATAAAAATACTTTTCCATGAGGAAGAATCCTGCTATTTTGAATGTTACGTGGAAAATTGAAATTGCAACAAGAAGCTTATAAGAAAGCAATGAGCAATAGCTTGAAAGCAATAAGAAAACTCACAAATTCTGTATTCTAAATTGGAGTAGCCATCACTGCTGGAGAAGACCATTGAAGGTTCATCACACTGAAAACAATAGATAAAAAATGAATAAGCATATATCTCACTTTCTCAGTAGAAATAATATAAATGATCAAGTAGCCTACAAATTATAAATAGTAAGAAGATGAAAGTGTCTTGAAGCAATCATTTTCAAACCCAGAGAATTTTACTTTGGTGAGCTGTAGGCCTATAGGCCTAGGCTTTAATCTGTTGGGATATAATTTTGTTCTTACTAGATCGGAATTCAAGCTAGCTAATTAATATTACGAGAAACCTACGGCACATAATTATAGATTTAACAAGTAAAGAACTGGGAGAGACTCAGAGATAAATGAATAGTGAAATCAATTACCATAGAATAAAATAAAGAATCAATTATACATTTTACAATCGGTGGAGTAACACATTGTGTTAGTGAAATAAATTATAATCTGCAAGGAGTTCTTTGTAAATACACAAAAAAGCTAGAAGGAATATGGATAAATTAAACCATTGACCAGAGGTGCAGCAAAAGTGGAGGTAGACTGAAGTTGAATGCTGCATGCAGCATATTCAACTAACATAGAATAGAAAGACCGCCTGTCACTGAATAGAGTTGAGTTACCTGTTCTCGTTTGATGTCAGCTCGTGCCTTCCTGATGAGTGACCAGCAGTGAGTGTCGTCAATGTCCATCTCTTCTTTGATGTCTACTGGCCCTTCATCACAGTCACAGCTGTCGTCTGCTGGATCCATCACTTCACTCTTCACCTGCTTACATGAAACATGCGAATTAAAAACTAACAAATAGAAGTTTTGATTCGCAACCATGATGGCTACTCTTGTACAGAATCAAAAGCTTAGTGTTATCATCGTTATCTTATAAACTATAAACCATTACTATCTCAAAAAAAGCTCTGAGAACCAGAATTTCTTGAAAGTAAAGGTGAGTTTTTGCTTTTGTCGATGCGCAGCCGATCTCAGATTAAAATAACAATATTTTCAAACAATAAAATTGTACCTTCTTGTATATTAAATACTGAATATTAATAAATTCAGTGAATTAACAATATTCGTACTATATTGTTCCTATTCATGCATGGTTATTCTTGTACATTTTTATTTGAAGTTTTAATTAGTTGCTATTTTGACTATCTGCAGCTGAGATTGGCTGCGCATCCGCAGAAGCAAAACCCTACCTTAAGCCCGGTCTAGACGCTACGATAAGTTTGACAAACTTATCGTTATCAGGATTATTTTAAATTGTCATAAAAGAACTGATTTAACGTCAGTAAGCGAGCTTACATCAATCAGCTGACAATTTGAAATAATCCTGCTATATAGAAGGATCCATTTAACTTGTCAGAAAAAAGCTGATTGATGTAAGCTCGTTTACTGACGTTAAATCAGCTGTTTTATGACAATTTAAAATAATACAGATAAGTTTGACAAACTTATCGTAGCGTCTAGACCGGGCTTAAAGGTCAATTCACACATTGACCGACGCCTATCCTACGCAGCCTTTTCGTTCTGCGCATGCGCCTAGGAATCTGATAATACAGATGGAAGCCGAACATTCGTCAACAACGATGAACATGGACCAATCAGATCATTGGGCTCCTGACGCATGCGCAGAACGAAAATGCTGCAGTCGGATCATTTTTGTGATGACCTTAATTGAAATCAATTTGGTAATTATTTTTAGTAATCGATATTGGTACCATTTCTAGTCAATATCTCTTTTCAAGCATTTAAACCCACCTCTAAATCAACTATCAGGAGCCATTGTTATTGGTGGGCAACACATATTTCATGAGAATATTGTAATTTTTTTCCAGCCACGCACCTGAAGCTAACCTAACCTTTTGACAACACCAACCTATGCTAGTGGGTTAAGCCAACAACCTTGAAACCAGACATTTTCAAGTTACCCAACTATTAGGTAGCACTGAGGAAAGGCGTGTCAAAGCTGTTGTTTAGCAAAGCTAAAAAGGTCCCTCTAACCAAAGAAATTCATTGTAGCCTATGGCAAACTATTGATCCATAGGATAATTTTTGCTGGGAAATTGTAGCAGTATTATATTGGTGATTCAAAAGAATAACACAACTTTAAAAATTTGTATGTTATGAAAGAAACATCATAGAACCTTCTGTCATACATTACAAAGAGTATTTAACGAAGTTTCCACTCACAAACAAGTTCAGAGATGTTCCATATGACCCTCCAGACACTCGAGCACATCCAAAACCTCCTCAAACTTGTTTCACACTATCTGTAACATGTCAGGCGTAACAGTTTGGATGGCTGCTGTTATTTCTTGTTTCAAATCATCAATGGTGGATGGATATTGATGATTTGAAACAAGAAATAACAGCGTATTATCAAACTGTTACGCCTGATATGCTGCAGTAAGAGTGGAAAGAGTTTGAGGGAGGTTTTGGGTTGATATTGCCCAGTGTATGGCTTAAGTGTCTGAAGGGGTCATATTGAATATATCTGAACTTCCTTGTGAGTGAAAAAAAAAACTTCTTTAATTACTCTTTGAAATGATGTATAACAGAAGGTTCTATTATATTTATTTCATTAAATACAAAGTTTTAAAGTTGTGGTATTCTTTTTGAATCACT
The DNA here is from genome assembly GCA_017141395.1 of Laodelphax striatellus. Lineage (NCBI taxonomy): Eukaryota > Metazoa > Arthropoda > Insecta > Hemiptera > Delphacidae > Laodelphax > Laodelphax striatellus. Next base: position 1,593,008 of record CM029532.1, read on the forward strand.
CTGTATACTAAACTAATACCATCAATTTTTTCAACAAATAGAATTCCCAATTCCTAATTATCATAGGCCTAAGATTGAAAATCTTACCCTCGGCATCGAATGATCCAATTCGTTCTTGCATCTCACACAAGTTACGTTTCCTGAAAGCACTACAAGCGGAGAAACAGAACCACAGTTACGACAAAATCCAGGTACATCATAAATTATTTTGTCTTTAGACATTTTCGCCGTAATATTGAACTAAAAATGCATTACATTACTATTATAATACAGTTTTTGTCCCAAGATAACAGATAACCTAAAAGCTTTAGCTGACTTCAAATGCTTTGAAGAATCGATGCTTTCACTATCGAGTATCGATTTATCATATTTGGTGAGAATGTAGACTAGTGGCGCGCTCAAGTGAGAGACAGAGTGAACGATCGGAATGGATTGAAGTACCGCCCGAATATGAGAATGAAATGAAATTTAATAGACCTACTATTATTCCATTATTATTTAACAAACTGGTTTTCCTTTGAATAAATAAAATATATCAATTATTTTTTCAGATCATTCCTCATTTGTGTCTTTGAAATTTTTAATCAACAGATTGCTATTATTTTACTCTTTATAGATACTCTCTATCAGGGGGCTGTCATAGACGGAGTGGAAATATTGTATCTTCCCCATGTTAAAAAGGGGTGTAGGCTGAGTCTCTAGTTTCCGGCTGAGTCTCTAGTTTCCGGACGGAGTTTTGGCGCTGTATTTGAATTCAGAGCTTTTAGGTTAAGTTTCATTTTCATAAAGACTTTTGAAAGTTTATGGTATCTTTTGCGGTACGGTATAAATCAAAACTGTTGAGAGAATATGGTTGATATTTACGGCAAAATATAAAATTTTTGTTAGATTCTTTGTTTTTAGGTTGGTTTGAGTAGAATTAGGTGTGATTCTCTACTACAGGTTAAGGTCAATTCCCACATTGACGACAACGACACGACGACGACATTCTCATTTCATTCTGCGCATGCGTCACCAGCCCGCGCTCTGATTGGTCCATCCTTTTAGAACTTCTGACCAGCCGGATTTCTAGGTTAAGTGACAAGGTAAGAAGTTTGAATGTTTGCTGTTCGGAATCAATTGTCAATTAATATTAATAATATTAGTACGACAATATAAATATAATAATCAGTAAATAAAATTATAATACAAACCTTTTCAAGTCATACCGGTACTGCAATTATGAGACTTGAGAGCTATCATTTGTAAACAAAGATAGACATGGACCAATCAGAGCATGGGCTGGTGACGCATGCGCAGAACGAAATGAGAATGTCGTCGTCGTGTCGTTGTCGTCAATGTGGGAATTGACCTTTAGAATGGTTATTCACTATTCACTAATAATGGTTAACTTCTAATATCGTTACGCGTGTATCAAACTTTCGGATTATTCTTCAATATCATTGATCTAATATCGTTATGCGTGAATCAAGCTTTTGAACCATCCGCTATTCAATCAGAATCAGTTGTAATTATTATCAATTTACGATGTTTTCAAATACACCGCTAAAAGTCCGTCCGGAAACTAAAGTCATCCTACACCCCTCATTTCTCTTACTTCCAGTCCCTAAGATGTCAGGTCCCTGTGCATAACAGTGTTAGCAGTGAAATGGAGTTGCATGAAGTTGACAAATTTACTCCACCAGGTTCGCTAGCCTTTGTTTAGGGGACGCGCCGAAATGATTTAGTTCTTTTTTGTCTCATATGTCCAGTTCTCACATTGTTACTGTCGAAGAATATTATTGGCGGCTCGTGAGGTGAAGTGCCCGTATCTACTGTACAACACTTCACCTATTTCGTCGGCACGAGCCGCCAGAGACTAGAATCTTATTGATAGTTTTATCATGTTATTTTTGCGAATATTATCACTAATCCAGTAGATATACACTTTTTACCTGGAAAATATTCCGAAGTCTATGAAATTTTTACATGATGTCTAGGGGTACTCTAGGATGTATATCCTGAGTTTTCCCCCTCCAGTACCCTGTGCTAACTTCGGGAGGGGCCAAAAACTTCAAAATTTTCGGTATTTTCTATGTTTTTCGTGAATATCTTGTAAATTAAGCATATTTTGTGTACCATTGTGCATTACAAAGTTGTAGAGCATAAAATTTGCTGAATTTTGGTTGGTGAAACAATTTTTTAGACTCAATATTAACTGGAATACAGCCCACCAAAGTTTGAATTTTTTATTAAAAATGTAAACAAATTATTGAAAACTGAAGTTTTCGGCCCTGTAACTATTTTTATTACTATCATATTTGTTATGTAGTTATTTTAATAATTCATCAATAACAATATCTTGGAATATCTATTAACGAACCTCCCCCCCTTTCTAATTCTTGGTTAGTAATTCTTCATCTTTTGAGAATAAGATTCGGATTTTCAAAGATATTGAGCATACAGGGTTGGTGAAAATTATGGAAACGGCTTAATATTTATTAAACAAAGGTAATTTGACGGTAGGTGACATTGGAGATCGTACTAAAATTGAAAATACTACTTTACTGTGACTTCAAAAGTCTGATCCGCCATCTTGAATCCGCCATATTGATTCTAACTTCATTTTATTAAATGGGAAGGTGGTCATGTTATACATGATTTCGATACAGAATTTCAAGAGAAAATTAATGGCGAAAACCGCACATCGATATGTGGAGCCGTTTTTAAGATATTTCAATTATTAATCAGACGTATTAAATCGACTTCACTTACTATCTAAAAAACGGGTGAAAAAATTCAAACTTTGGTGGGCTGTATTCCAGTTAATATTGAGTCTACAAAATTGTTTCACCAATCAAAATTTAGCAAATTTTATGCTCTACAACTTTGTAATGCACAATGGTACACAAAATATGCTTAATTTACAAGATATTCACGAAAAACATAAAAAATACCGAAAATTTTAAGTTTTGGCCCTCCTGAAGTTAGCATTAGGGTACTGAGGGGAAAACTCAGGATATACATCCCAGAGTACCCCCAGACACCATGTTAAAATTTCATAGACTTCGGAATATTTTCCAGCAAACCCACTTTTTTTCATTATATCGACTGGACTACACACACAACTTGGACTAACCAATTATTTTTCAATATCCAGTGGTAGCCTATTTCTATTAATTTAAGAAACATGTTTCAACAGACTGTTGTCTTGAATCAATTTTATCTCGGGGAATAAGTGCAAATTTCATGAGATATTCAAGTACTTTTAAGAGATATTTGAATTCTGATGTGATAGAAGGCTGTATTATAGGTTTGTGGAATGGTTCTCGGTTTTCAGTTTTAACAATAAATTAATAAAACTGTTCACATTAACAATATTACTGTGTTTCTTTCATAGCCCTTATGAGGAGAAAGAAGAAGCTATCTTTTGTAAACTACAGACTGTACAATCACAGAGTGGCCACACAAAAGATTCGTAGAGATTCCCGCCTTACTTTTAAATTCAGGGCCAACTTGAATCTACTCTCAACATTTTTCAACTTCCTTTAAGCACAGATAATGTAAATGATCTACATTATCTGTGCTTTAAGTAAACAAATTGTAGGCAACTTATCACTTTACATAGCATTTGATTCAAGCATCTTCTCAATTATTGTAAATCTTATGAGAGTTGGCCGAGTTAACCAATCAGAAGTGAGACATTCAATGGCCACTCTACGATTAAAGGTCAATTCCCACATTGACGACAACGACACGACGACGACATTCTCATTTCGTTCTGCGCATGCGTCACCAGCCCGCGCTCTGATCGTTCCATCCTTCTGACCAGCCGAATTTCTAGGTTAGGTGACTAGGTGGGAAGTTTTAATGTTCGCTGTTCGGAATCATATTGTCAATTAATATTAATAATATTAGTACGACAATATAAATTTAATAATCAGTAAATAAAATTATAATACAAACCTTTTCAAGTCATACCGGTACTGCAATTTTGAGACTTGAGAGCTATCATTTGTAAACAAAGATAGACATGGACCAATCAGAGCATGGGCTGGTGACGCATGCGCAGAACGAAATGAGAATGTCGTCGTGTCGTTGTCGTCAATGTGGGAATTGACCTTTAAGGTACTTTCCCACAGGCTTCAGGCTTCTTTAAGGTCAATTCCCACATTGACGACAACGACACGACGACGACATTCTCATTTCGTTCTGCGCATGCGTCACCAGCCCGCGCTCTGATTGGTCCATCCTTTTAGAACTTCTGACCAGCCGAATTTCTAGGTTAAGTGACTTGGTATAAAGTTTGAATGTTCGCTGTTCGGAATCAATCGTCAATTAATATTACTAATATTAGTTTGTTTGTTTGTTTGTCAATGGCTCAACAGCCCTATGTGGGCCTAGGCCTACCAGCTACTAATATTAGTACGACAATATAAATATAATAATCAGTAAATAAAATTATAATACAAACCTTTTCAAGTCATACCGGTACTGCAATTTTGAGAATTGAGAGCTTGATAGCCAACAGCTACCATTTGTAAACAAAGATAGACATGGACCAATCAGAGCGTGGGCTGGTGACGCATGCGCAGAACGAAATGAGAATGTCGTTGTCCTCAATGTGGGAATTGACCTTAATATTACAGTTCCTTTGTGACATTAATTTATTTTGACGCTCGGTATCAGATAATATCACTTCTTGACTTTGCTGATGACCGTAGAGTAGTCTACTGTGGCAAAGAAAATAATATCTCTAATGCCAAGCGTCAAATTAAAAAAAATAAATCACAGTGTAGTACATGAATCTACACTACCCTTCGTAGGGATGAGCATCGATGTTACCACCGGAGGTTCAATAACATTGAACTGGAGTGGTATTTTTGAATTTTAGATTTTACGCCCGGTCAAATCAGGTGTAGCAGTATGAAATGCTATACTTGTATTAGGGCCATGTCATACGAGCGCGGATAACGTACCGCAAAATTTGCTCCAACACGGCAATGGGGTTCTAATGGAGCATGTCACAGGGGCTCTAATGCCGTACTCAAGTCTGCGTTAGCAACGTACGTTATGACAGGCACCACATGCGCTGGCGGTACGTTATCAACGGACCGCATTTGCAATCACATGTGCACGTTCCGTGCGCTCGTAAGACATGGCCCTAATACAAGTATAGCATTTCATACTGCTACACCTACCTTTCAAACTTACATCCTTCAATTTGTTGTAGTGATGCGCATATCGTATTGAGTATCGATACAACGAAAAAAATATCGAATCCTTTTGGATAGACACACTAGGCCGTATCGTATCAACATAAAAGATCACAAAACTATAGCNAAAACAGCTGTCTAAAGTCTATTACCAAAATGGCGGATGCTGCTTCCGCCTGGTGTTTATAGAGCCCTACTGTAAAAGGACAATCGAACTCTTGTTCTCGGAGGGTTGAGTGCAAGAGAGGGCCGACTGCGCCCTAACTTCGCCCTCCCAGCAACAAATCTAATTAAGGCAGTCATTCTATAAACTATTCCCAACTTACTCACATTGAGCTGAATGATATCCCTGAGCATGTGCTTGTTCCAGAAGAACCGTTCGTCAACAGTGTGCCAGACGGGGAGGGGGCCCGCGCCCCCCCGTTTCTGGGCCCCCTCGCAGTGTCGCTGCATGCTATTGGTCAGATCGCCCGGCTGTCCGGCCGCACTCACCACGCTAAAGTAGAACGAATCCGTATCGGCGAAAATACGCTGTACTTCGTCTAGTATACGACGTTCCGTTGTACTGCTTTTAGCCGCTGCCGATCCGCTACCGCCCTTCACCTATCAACAATATCAGCATTATTACTGTATTAAAAAAAAAACTTTATCAAGTTCTTAACAACATAATTACAGAATAATCGTTAAACCTTAATGAAGTGTCAAGAAAAAATAATAAAGAGATTTGTATTGTATTCATTCCAATCTTCATTGCTAGAAGAAAGCAATGCAAAATCGGTAAACACCAATAATAAAAAAACATAGAATTATGACATACTTCTCAAGAATCAATAATAACCTCTTGACATCATCCAGCATAGGAAACTCCTGTCCGCTAGATGAGAGTATCAGTTCTAAGTCAATTACATATAGATTCATATTAGACTAATTGTCAAACAAAAAAGGGGTGAAACAGAAAAATCATGCTATATAATTATTACAGTACTTTTATCAAAGAAGAAGTTTCCTTTTATCCAGTTATTGAACTACTGCCCTATCTTTAATCTATCCTCAAAGAGAACAACATTCAATCTGATGAGTATTAAGTTTAAATTATGAACTGAGAATACCTAATTGTCAGCGTGTTATTGATGAATTAGTATGGTTAATGTTGTACATACCAAGAGAATTTAAATCCTAAGTTACATAAAGTAATATAGGGTGATTCAGATAAGTCAGAACTGTAACTAGTTATGCAGTTCAGTTGGACAGTTATAAGAATTTCTTATGTTTGTTTGTTTTGTCAGAGAGCTTTGACCTTCGAGAACACATCCCACTCCAGGCTCACACCCCCCACCACAACCGCTGGTGTCAGGCAGAGAGCGAATTGTTGTCAGTCCTTCACGATGCTTACGCAAGAGCAAAGTCGCATTATTGGAAGCATACTTTTCAGTAAAATGTTACAATGTAAAATGTTTCCATTCCAGGGAAAACAACAGTTTATGATACTGTGAAACGTTTACGTGAAACAGGAAGTGTTAATGATAGGTCTCGAAGCCGCTAGCCTGATGTGTTAACACCGCAATTTAAGGAGCGCGTTCAGCAGTCTTTGCTGCGGTCTCCTAGTAAATCAAATTATTTTATGTTTTAAATATGTTATAATATTATTCTATATGGTAAATAAAGTATGTTAAATATAAAATATAAATAAAACATTAAATGAAAACATATAAATAAAACATTTTATCATCCATTCGATATTTGAGTTCTGACTTATCTGAATCACCCTGTATTATTTCTTACTGTAAAACTATCCTGCAAAACTATTTGTAGTAACTGCTAACTTGACAGTGATGCTGTTTACCCTGAGCCATTTTTTGTGGCATGACGTATTTTATGAACATGAGTTTAGTTTAAGAACTTGTATATATGGGCCTACATAAGATAATTTTTATAATATAATAATCAATGAATATTTTAGGTCCTAGGCATGTTTCATAGAGCTTAGAAGTCACAGGAGAAGTTACATGAAAATCTCCTCTAATACAAGGATTTCTGTTTCATCCTGTAAGATCTTTATCCTGTAAAATACTATTTTGAAGTGGATCGCATGTATTATAAATTAATCACCTGATCACATTTCATGATTAGTGAATAACCTGAATTATAGCACGATCCTTTTAACTTGTCAGAAATCAGCTGTTTCGGTAATAATTAAACAGTGATTTCGACACAATAATCAAAAGGCTTGAAAGTCTTAAAGACCTTTAAAGTCTTTAAAAGACCTTTTTAAAGAGGACCTTTCTAAGAATAACTTTTTAAAAGACCTTTTCAATAATCTGCGAGATTCAGCATTTGTAGGTTAATGCCCGGTTTTTCAGTCGCTCAATAGACAGTTTATGGATCCAATAGCACTATTGAATCAATAACCATGTGTTTTCAAATGCAAAAAAAAAGTTATTGATCCAATAAGTTTATTGAACGACTGAAAAACCGGGCATAAGTATGGTACTGGTGGCCGAGTAAAACATATGTTTTCTGACAAGTTAAAAGGATCCTGGTATAGATGATTTATAAATGCGCACCGACCTGTGAGGTGGCAAGAGCAGCCGCATGCTGTGTGGTGTTCTTAATGGTGCTGGTGGCCGATTTGATGCTGCCCCACGTCTTTGCCAGCTGACCGCCGCCCCCACTGCCGCCCCCGCCCCCGCCACCATCTCTCAGCTGTGACGTCATCAGCAGATCTGCCCCTGTGCTGCGACGGTGCTTTTTGCACGGCCTGCAATGAGGTGATGTCAAAACACTTCACTACAGTATCATGTTGCAAAAGTATAAGCTGTCGCCGCCAATAACGTTAGTGAATGAAAAACCGTACAGGTTAGGGCTCTATAAACACCTTTATAAAGCCTTGCACGACATAATATCATAGGTGACAGCAACAGCTGATATGTCAAGAGAGATGTTGTGGAGAAAGCATATTGCGGAAAGCATGGGATGCAGTTGGAAATGAAATAAATCTATCTGTTAAGTTTTTTGTAACAATTTATTTTTTGAAACGATCTTGATTATAGAGTATACAGTATAACAGTATATTTATCTTGCCATGGGAAAATTGATCATTGATCAGTTTCCTTGCTTCATGAAATATGATTTCAAGTAATCACGTTATTCATAATGAGATTTTTTATCTTGTGTTAAATTTTTCATTCTCGAAATTTGCCACTACATTATCACTTCGTCTTCATCGTCAGACGACATTTTGAACAACCCAGGTCGACCACCGGAGCAATAATTTCTTATTGCTTTGGTGTGCGAAGTACAACAAAATATGTTGCCTGTTGCGTATTGCTCATTGCTTGTTGCTTATTGCTCCGGTGTACGAGCCCACTTAGATTTGAATTTTCGCCAACTTCATTTTGAAAACAAGTTTTAGATGAGATTTTAATCATCATTAAGCTCATTATTATAGTTGGCTTGTAAAAGGCACCTATTATCATCTCTGTTTTGTATTTTATTATTAATTTCAATCCTTATGTCCGCACTTGCTCGATCAAGTACGTAGAATTTTGGGGCAAAATAATACCCATTAAAACACACACTTTGTTCAGAAATGTTGTGGAACTTCTCCATATTCGGTGAAAGAATAAATTTTTTTTTTGTCTATTCCACAGTATTTAGAATATAGAATACTTAGTACAGTATATTAGTATACTTAGAATATTTAGTGTATGGAATAGGCCTACTGTCATTGCCTCCTCTAATACATATATGTACTAGAGGAGAGGAGGCTATGATACTGTGGAATAGACAAAATTTTGTTTTTATTCTTTCACCTAATACCCATTAGTTTTTCATTTTCGGCAAAATGTATTTCAAAAACAAAATAATGTTTAATGGCAGCCAGCTTCATTCACACGGAGTAGTTTATCATCCCTGTATTTCATTCTACTACTGATTTAATTCGCTTTTAACCTTAATTTCGACTTGAATTTAAAGATTGATTTAATTCATTTGGCTTCTAATGAATTATCAATTATTCATTATTTGCTCTTCAAATTCTTTTTAAATGCTGCAGAAGCCTAATGCATTGAGTTTAAAATTTTTGTTACTTCTGACCTCACTACCGGCGCACAAGATTATCTTTTGCCGGTAGTGCCATATTGTTAACAATACTGTTGATGGTTTAAAATTTATTCTCAAGGTAATTACCTATTATTATTATTTTTTGTATGTTATGCTAATGTTGTACCAATTTTACTTTGTATTGTTAACCAATATTATTGTTGTATTTTTAAACAATTTACTTTTTGGCAATAAAATATTGATTGATTGATTGATTCTAGCGAGAAACAAAGCCAACCTGAGATTGAGTTCATCAGCCGCACCCTGTATATGGAGCACTGCGACCGCGCATATCTTGTGCACGGTTCCCGCAGCGGGCGACGGCAGCTGGCCAACGGGCGCCGTGCTCTTGATCAGCACTAGCCGCGCGGCCGCACCGGCACCGCTCCCGCAGCCGCCGTCAAAGTCCAGACGGCCCACCACTCCGTAGAACACGCCCATGCATTCCGGGTCTCCTGCGTTGGCTAGCTCCCAGCCTGTCCCCAACAACAAAACAAAACCGAATCAATCGCTATCGCCAGCGTGGGCCCTACTACAGGTGGGTAGATATAGTGTATGGTTGACACGGTTTGTCAAGAAGACCGTGAAAATTTTCCACAAGCTCTATTGTTATGGATGTTGTATGAGCTATAGATAAACCATCTATTATCCAGGTAACCTCCCAGCAGTGAGGCCTCAGCTTAAAGCCAGGTCCAAACGCTGCGATAAATTGAATCAATCTGATCGAACCAACCAAATCGTGTCGGTGATCGGTGATTTGGACAAGAGATCGCTGCGATATGTAGCGATTGGCCTGGTGAACAAAAATTTTATAAACCTGGCGTGGTTGCACCGATAAAATGGAACATGCTTAGGTAATCTCCTGATTCTTTTGGGATTTCTATAGTGAAATTTGAATACCGTGGAAATTAAATTAAAATTAGATTGGGGATCTTCTTTTTTGGCTATCAATCCTAAAATGCGTTGGAAATATCAATGATATTGAGTTTGACTCGTATTACAGATCAGGAAACTTGCATTTTTTGGTCTTTTGTTTGAAAATCTAACGAATGAGTACGGTAGCAGAATTGTAATTTTTTATGAAAATTATTGTTTGAAAATCTAACGAATGAGTACGGTAGCAGAATTGTAATTTTTTATGACTAAAATGCTATAAAAATAAGGTTTTCAACTTTTTATTTTCTGCTCTCTGGGTTTTACGAGTCCCCTAATTCCAACGCCATCTAGGTAGCATTGCTAATTTGCAATGATAATTGAGGCAAAAATTGGTGCGTTTGGACAGAACATCGATGTCCATTTGATCAATCTGGTTGATCAATTAAATTGATTCAATTTATCGCAGCGTTTGGACCTTGCTTTATAGCAGTAATTTATAGTAGAATTTATTTTTTTGGATTGTTGAGACTCCATTATGTTTGTTTTCTCATTTCAAAACAGCTAATTGATCCGCCAAATTGAAAAAATTCTAAAATAATAATTTCCAATGAAGGTCATTATAGTGCGATTCACATCAAGAAGTCAGCATTGCTTAGATGGGAGTTTGCTATCCTTGTTAAGCACAAGGCAGTTGCTGATGTCTCTATCCTATTCGCACTGTGCATAGTTGTCGCACACAGTCCCAACAAACACGTTTGGTGCAGTTTTCTCTTTCTCTCTCAATGAAACTTGGCATCAATGCTTCTCATATAAACAATGCTGACTTCTTGACGTGAATCGGACTATAGAACGCTTTCTTGATCTGGGATCGCTCAGGTCTACTTTGTTTTTTTTCACTCTTTGCTGTCATATGGAATAGTTAGATTTCTGGGGTACTTAATCTGACTCTGTGAAGGTAGAATTCCACAACAAGTGACCGAGAGAGAAGACAGAGACAGGCGACAAATAGACGATACTGGTGTCTCCATGCCTGATATTAATGCAATTCAATTAAGGCCATTCCACAGCCCAAAACAGACAGGCGACAATTACATCTCGTCTCTGTCTCAGGCTGAGGAATGACCTTTACCATTAAGAGCAGTAATGGAGAAACCACAATCGGTCTCGCCTCTTTGTCGGATGTCTCGGTCGCTTGCTGGGGAATTCTAGCTTTAGGGCCTGTTCACATACGATTGTGGTTTGCTTTTCTTTACTTCACTTTACTAGCAAAGAGCTACGATACCAGTGACAAACGCGTGAAGTGAAGAAGTAAGTCATCTGGCAACATTGGGGTGCTGACTGCTGACTGAAATCAGATAGCAGTTGCAAAATGGGCGCAGGGGCTAACGTAACAGACTGTGAAAGAGGGTTACAAAAATTTGTTTCATTGAGAATCATCACAAAATAATTTCGAGAAAATCAGAATGAATGTAGCCTTGGCCAATTCAATTTCTAGGAATTCACAATAATTACCTGGTTTCACTTCAATTGCACCAGTCTTTCTATTACACCACAAACTTGAGGTACTGTTCAGCAGAACGTAATAACTGTCAGTACGAAACAATTCCATTTCGTACGGTAAAAACGGTTTTGAAGCCATACTTGCAGATAGGATAGATCTAATTTGCTTCTCAAGTTTGACATGAAATCTTGCGACAAACACTTGACAATTAAGAGATAATTTAATAAAATTGAAAAAATAAAACAGAACAAATTACATTGTCAAAGTATAATGGGCACATCTGTTGGGCTAGCAGCCATCATTTTCAATTTCACAGAAGGATCTCAGATGTTTTTCAGCTGATCTGACGGTTTGGTATAACATAGAGCATTACGATCTTAGAGAACCAAAACACTTCAGTACCAAGGTTGGAATAGACGAGTAGCTGCCAAACACTAGCGCTCAAGTGAGAGACAGAGGAACAACTTGTCGGGATTGAAGATGGGTTAACATTGAATCAAATGTAAAAATGTCTGTTTTCAAACCCATCGTATTTGATAAATATTCAGCCAAAATATTCCAGCAACTTATAAAATCAAAGCTAGGATGTTTAAGAACACTTCAGTTGCCTTTTTAAGAGAGAAAAAACAAAGATAATTTTAATTTGACCCTCTTTCCAAAAGCATTCCTTTCCAAAAAAGAGTGAGATAGGTACTGATATAAAATATAATATTGAACGTGAATAGATGAAATATAGAAAATATAAGATGTAAATATAATATTGTGATTGAATTAAATATTATTTGTGTAAAATAGTTGATTTCTCTGGAATAATAATGTCTTTTCCTCTGACATTGATTGTTGCACATATAATATTGAACGTAAATAGATGAAGTATGGAAAATATAAGATATAAATATAATGTTGTAATTGAATTAAATATTATCTGTGTGGAATAATTTATGTCTCTGGAATAATAATGTTTATTATACAAACCATACTGATGGTTACACATAGCGGGAAGTTCAAACTTCAAAAACCTAACCTAGCAAGAAGAGTCTAGCAACAAGATGACGAAAATTCTGATAAAAGTACTTTAATCCAACTGATACATTCATTAAAACACCTTGAAACCACTAAATAATAGATAGCAATAACGTATTGATGATACATTAATGATTTAATTGAATTCTATCCTAAAATCGTGTTTTGTTCCTATCTCGCAATGTTAAAATCCCGACAAGTTGTTCACTCTCTCTCACCTAGAGCGCGCTGATCAGGTCTAGGAGCTACTCCTCTATGGGTGGCATCCCGGATGGAATTTAAATTTAGGACCGATTTTCAGGATTGAATTTATCAGACTGGAAGCATTCTACAATCCTACATCATGATGGTTATGTTTTACAGATTATCAGGCTTTTAGAAACCAATTTTAGTTGTTTAGCAACCGAGACTTGATCAACTAGCGCTCTAGTAAGCAAAACCTGAATGATTGGATATCTCCTGAAGCCAAGGTCATAGAGTAACTATAGTGTGCTATTATAGAGTATAGCAGGATCCAATTCAACTTGTCAGAAATCAGCTGTTTCAAAGAGCAATATCACAATACTTAACCTACAAATGCTGAATCTCGCAGATTATTAAAAAGGTCTTTTAAAAAGTTATTCTTTGAAAGGTCTTCTTTAAAAAGGTCTTTTAAAGACTTTAAAGGTTCTTTAGACTTTCAAGCCTTTTGATTATTAAGTCGAAATCACTGTTTAATTATTACTGGATCAGCTGATTTATGACAAGTTAATTGGCTCCTGCTATAACTATACTATACAGCGTGTTTCAGAACTCCCTACCAATACTCTAGGGCATTGTTCCTGGTCAAAAACCGTATTTAAATATCATATTTGAATTGTCCAAAAGTCCTTAGTCACTCACACAGCTGCCATTTTTTTTTTTACTTATTATTTTTTATCTCAATAATGGTGGAACATATGGAATTGTCACAACAATGTCACAACATTTATGACAACTAGACAAAGCTACACAAAAATTATGACAATTTTACAAATCCATAAAACAAAATGGCTGCCTTTTAAAATTTTGTTTCTTGAATAACTCGAAAACCGTTGATATTACGAAAATTTTACAAGAATAACTTTTTTTAGTAAATTGTATTACAAATCGATTAAAACCTTATTTGTTGAGATTGGATCAATATTGACTGAGATATGGCGACTTTAGTGACAAAATGGCGGCCATTTAAAATGTTGTTTCTTGAATAACTCGAAAACCGTTGATAATACGAAAATTTTACAAGAATAACTTTTTTTAGTAAATGTAATTACAAATCTATTAAATTCTTATTTGTTAAGATTGGACCAATATTGAGTGAGATATGGCAGCTTTAAACCCACACACACACACACACACACACACACACACACACACACACACACACACACACACACACACACACACACACACACACACACACACACACACACACACACACACACACACACACACACACACACACACCTAAGAAAAGAGGTCCCAAGAACAAATTTAAACCCACATACACACACACACACACACACACACACACCTAAGAAAAGAGGTCCTAAAATAAATTTAAACACACACACACACACACACACACACACACACACACTCACACACACACACACACACACACACACACACACACACACACACACACACACACACACACACACACACACCTGAGAAAAGAGGTCCTAAGAACAAATTTAAACCCATTCACTCATTTGTCAAATTTTCTTCAAAAGTAACATTAAAAATCACTTTTCCAACATTAAAAATAGTTTCTAACCGATATACAGAGTGTCTCAGAACTCCCTAACAATACTCTAGGGCATTGTTCCTGGTCAAATACCATATCTAAATATCATATTTAAATTGTCCAAAAGTCCTTAGTCACTCATACAGCTGCCATTTTGTTTTTTTTAACTTATTATTTTTTATCTCAATAATGGTGGAACATATGGAATTGAAACTTTGCACCAACATTTATGACAACTAGACAAAGCTACAAAAAAATTTCGACAATTTTTCAAATCCATAAAACAAAATGGTGGCCATTTAAAATTTTGTTTCTTGAATAACTCGAAAACCGTTGATATTACGAAAATTTTACAAGAATAACTTTTTTTAGTAAATTTAATTACAAATCGATTACAACCTTATTTGTTAAGATTGGACCAATATTGACTGAGATATGGTACCTTTCGTGACAAAATGGCGGCCATTAAAATTTTGTTTCTTGAATAACTCGAAAACCGTTGATAATACGAAAATTTTACAAGAATAACTTTTTTTAGTAAATTTAATTACAAATCTATTAAAACCTTATTTGTTAAGATTGGACCAATATTAACTGAGATATGGCAGCTTTAGTGACAAAATGGCGGCCATTCAAAATGTTTCTTGAATAACTCGAAAACCGTTGATAATACGAAAATTTTACAAGAATAACTTTTTTTAGTAAATTTAATTACAAATCGATTGAAACCTTATTTGTTAAGATTGGACCAATATTGACTGAGATATGGCAGCTTTAGTGACAAAATGGCGGCCATTTAAAATGTTGTTTCTTGAATAACTCGAAAACCGTTGATATTACAAAAATTTTACAGGAATAACTTTTTTTAGTAAATTCAATTACAAATCGATTACAACCTTATTTGTTAAGATTGGACCAATATTAACTGAGATATGGCAGCTTTAGTACAAAATGGCGGCCATTTAAAATGTTGTTTCTTGAATAACTCGAAAACCGTTGATAATACAAAAATTTTACAGGAATAACTTTTTCTAGTAAATGTAATTACAAATCTATTAAAACCTTATTTGTTAAGATTGGACCAATATTGACTGAGATATGGCAGCTTTAGTACAAAATGGCGGCCATTAAAAATGTTGTTTCTTGAATAACTCAAAAACCGTTGATATTACAGAAATTTTACAAGAATAACTTTTTTTAGTAAATTCAATTACAAATCTATTGAAACCTTCATTGTTAAGATTGGACACACACACACACACACACACACACACACACACACACACACACACACACACACACACACACACACACACACACACACACAGGTCCTATACACACACACACACACACACACACACACACACACACACACACCTAAGAAAAGAGGTCCCAAAACAAATTTAAACACACACACACACACACACACACACACACACACACACACACACACACACACACACACACACACACACACACACACACACACACACACACACACACACACACACACACCTGAGAAAAGAGGTCCTAAGAACAAATTTAAACCCATTCACTCATTTGTCAAATTTTCTTCAAAAGTAACATTAAAATCACTTTTCCAACATTAAAATAGTTTCTAACCGATATACAGTGTCTCAGAACTCCCTAACAATACTCTAGGGCATTGTTCCTGGTCAAATACCATATCTAAATATCATATTTAAATTGTCCAGAAGCCCTTGGTTACTCACACAGCTGCCATTTTGTTTTTTAACTTATCATTTTTTATCTCAATAATGGTGGAACATTTGGAATTGAAACTTTGCACCAACATTTATGACAACTAGACAAAACAAACAAATTATGACAATTTTTCAAATCCATAAAACAAAATGGTGGCCATTTAAAATTTTGTTTCTTGAATAACTCGAAAACCGTTGATATTACGAAAATTTTACAAGAATAACTTTTTTTAGTAAATTTAATTACAAATCGATTAAAACCTTATTTGTTAAGATTGGACCAATATTGACTGAGATATGGCACCTTTCGTGACAAAATGGCGGCCATTGAAATTTTGTTTCTTGAATAACTCGAAAACCGTTGATAATACGAAAATTTTACAAGAATAACTTTTTTAGTAAATTTAATTACAAATCTATTAAAACCTTATTTGTTAAGATTGGACCAATATTAACTGAGATATGGCAGCTTTAGTGACAAAATGGCGGCCATTCAAAATGTTTCTTGAATAACTCGAAAACCGTTGATAATACGAAAATTTTACAAGAATAACTTTTTTTAGTAAATTTAATTACAAATCGATTGAAACCTTATTTGTTAAGATTGGACCAATATTGACTGAGATATGGCAGCTTTAGTGACAAAATGGCGGCCATTTAAAATGTTGTTTCTTGAATAACTCGAAAACCGTTGATATTACAAAAATTTTACAGGAATAACTTTTTTTAGTAAATTTAATTACAAATCGATTACAACCTTATTTGTTAAGTTTGGACAAATATTTACTGAGATAATATGGCAACTTTAGTGATAGGTGAGTGCTGGAGGTTACTTGCACCCATTTTTACTGTCTTTAAAATTCACACAAAATGATCTAAAATCGCTTTAAAATAACATTCCATATGTTTCACCATCATTGAGATAAAAAATAATAAGTGAAAAAAACAAAATGGCAGCTTTGTGAGTGACTAAGGACTTTTGGACAATTTGAATATGATATTTAGATATGGTTTTTGACCAGGAACAATGCCCTAGAGTATTGGTAGGGAGTTCTGAATCACTCTGTATATTGTTATCTGTGCTCTCATTTACATCTTTTGATTAGATACTTTATAGTAAGAAATCACTGCCTTCAATTTCGTGAGTTATTATGTATTGTTGATTGTGTATGAAATTTTTTGGAGATCAGGCCATCGAAGTTTAAATTTGCGATGCGTCTGATCCATATTCGCCATGAAAGTAGGGCTGTAGGGCCATTTTTTTTTTTTTTTTTGGTATTTTCCATAGCTATGTAATTTTCCATTCAATTTTTTTTGTTTACTCTCTTGGTATTTTTCCATAACTGTGAAATTTTCCATTGAATATTTTTTGTCTACTCACTTGGTATTTTTCCATAGCTGTGTAATTTTCCATTCGAGATAATTTTAAACTCTTTTGGTATTTTTCCATAGGTGGGTTATTTTCCGTGAGTTGTTTGAAAATTTTATCAGTATTTTCCTGTAGGTCTGTAAATTTCCTATGAAAAAATATTCTGTATTTTTTCACGACAACTGTTTCTGGAATTCCTCCCTTTCCCTCAAATTTCTATTTTCTTCCTTCAACTTCCTCTCTGTTTCTCTCTTTCCTTCCATAATAATGATGAAAAAAAGAAGAAGAAGAAGAAGAAGAAGAAGAAGAAGAAGAACAAGAAGAAGAAGAAGAAGAAGAAGAAGAAAAGAAGAAGAAGAAGAAGAAGAAGAAGAAGAAGAAGAAGAAGAAGAAGAAGAAGAAGAAGAAGAAGAAGAAAGAAGAAGAAGAAGAAGAAGAAGAAGAAGAAGAAGAAGAAGAAGAAGAAGAAGAAGAAGAAGAAGAAGAAGAAGAAGAAGAAGAAGAAGAAGAAGAAGAAGAAGAAGAAGAAGAAGAAGAAGAAGAAGAAGAAGAAGAAGAAGAGGAAGAATGAGAAGAAATAGATGAAGAAGGAGAAGAAGATGGAGATGGATGGATATATGAATGATTTTCATATGCTGACAGAAGCGTGGGAACGTGTCGAAAGGACCGGCTATTGTTTGATAATCACCTTCCAGGTAGAGAATCCAGAGTTGATTTGAAATGTCCTGGTTGGAATTGTCCGCACACCATCGGAATCACCTGTTTTTTGTTGTGAGAGAAGTGACATACTCATAATCACTTTTTTCTGTTTTGTAAAGTAGCAAAACGGTTGGTAGAAAGTTTTTAGTATGGAAGTGGTGATCAATGTCGCCAGTGCAATGATAGAACCTTCATTGGGGGCAAGATGACTACTGTTTGTAGTCAGTTTCTGTTTTGTTTTTTTATCGTATGGCTTTTTATCGGTGGGGAGACCCTTACGGGTCCCCTTTACGGGTAGGTTCCACCTCGCCTTTTTTTATGTCGGCATAGCGAAGAGGTAGAAGGATTAGGAGGAGGATAGGAGGAATCTAATCTGTTATCTATGGTGTCGGTCACCTATCCAAGAGCAGTTTTGAATGTTTGTCTCCTATTCTGTGGTAGAACCTTCAAATGAACAAAACACTGTTGGAGAAAGTCCGTATTTATTAAATTTGATTACTTTTCAATTGGACTTCAATCTTTGGCTTGTGTTCTATAATTATCATGTTGATTGAAGAGATAATCAGCAATTGTTTTCTGAGGGTGATGCCCACATCTCAGCTTGTGCGTGTGAGATGGCGACGTAATGAGGGACGACGACTACTTTTCAGCCAATCGGGAGTGATCGTTTTGTGGTCAAAAATTGAATAATAGGTTGAATTCTACAAATTCCATTAAACAAAAAAATAAAAAATAATTTTTATTTAAAGATTAGATCAGATGCCTTATGAAATAATGAAATGATAAATGAATATGGTATTTGAGTGATGTATCAGAATGAAACGATGAAATTACAACTTAGCAAATAATCTCCTACGGAGGAAAAGGACAAAGGACCTAGGAAACTATCTCCACTCTTGACTGTAAAAATGCCTGTTGTAAGTGAAAATTAAAACATCGAAGACTGAGAAACTGAAATCATGTATTATGAATGCTCTATCAAAACAATGATAAACAAACAAACATAATCTAAAAAAGTAATTCTTCAGAGTTTTCAATAATCCATACAATCGAATAAAAAGCAATACTAGTACTGTACTTGGTACAACTTGAATGCAATCAAATCATTATTATTATTCCTCGTCGATTTCAATGTGAACTGGAATAAAAATTATTCTGGAAGAATATTTCCAAGTTGTGTCAATGTTGATAAAGAAGAAAAGAAAAGAATAAAAGAAAGCCTTCAATGCAGGTGTCCACAGAACTGTCAATCATTCTGTATTTAATTTCCAGTGTTTTGCAAGCTTCTCTCTGTGTGTCAGTGTAATAATAATTAGTTACTATATAGCACACATAACAGAAAGCAAGCACGTTTTCGAGATTCTAAAGAAAAGATTCTTCTTTTTCTAGAGAAAAACAGTTGCAACAACAATCATAACAAACTGTGTGTTTTTTTCAAGTGCTGATGCTGACTGTTGCATTCCCATTGTCTCAGCTTGTCTCGATCACTGCCTTGTCGAGATAGGTCCTCGATTTCTATTGGCCGATTGTCATAGCAGCAGACCAATCAGTAGCCTTGATTAGACCATCGGTTCCCTCGCCAACAAACTGCATAGATTCTTTGTATGTGAAGCCAAGCTTCATATACTTATACAATTTCAGTTCAGTCGTTCAGTGTTCAGTTCAGCAGATCGTGCGGTCGAGACCTCCATGCGTCGCTGGGGATTTTCGCGTCTATATATTTTCTTGATTTATTCGTTATTACTCTCGTTTTTCATTCGAGACGTGTGTAAAGTGTTTGTTGGTGTATCTGTGTACAAAGGTGTATCTGTATACGAAATTGTGTTAAATCTGTGAAACACAGTGTTGTGATAGAGAAAACTCCTCATAGAGAAATATAGATCTCCTAGAGATTTGTATAATATATGATAAACAAATTTTGTAAGGTCTTTTCAGAGATTTTTGTCAGTCCCCCACCAATCTCCTTATAATTCTGAAGTTAGTCCTTGTATAATTCGGTTCTCTATATTTTATAGATTAATAATATAATCGTTGATGGTGAATTAGAATTAATATTAAAATTAAATATTAATATTAAATATCTAATATTAATATTAAATTAATATTAGAATTAGAATTCTCATTTCGCTTGATCCCTGAAAGAATTTTTGTACTTTAATCTTGAATTTATCGATTGATAACAAATTCCACCTACAGTACGAGTCATTCATTGTGATCGATATTTATAGCTAACATTTTCAAATGAATATTAGGCGTTTGATTGGCCAGAACCCCTTCTCTGTATTTCAGTTCAAATTACCCCCAGATTTTTATCTCCTTCTTTCCAGAACATTATGGCTGGATTTCACGATTCCAGTAGACGTTCAGGTCATTGGAGGCAGGTTACCTGCCTGGAGGCAGAGGCAGATTACCTGCCTGGCAGCCTGCCTCTGCTCTAACCTGAGTAAGCCAGTAACCTGTTCAAGTAAGTGGTCCCACGGTTCAGTTTACCTGCTTCAGGTAACCTGCCTCCAGTAACCTGAACGTCTACTGGAATCATGAAATCCAGCCATTAATGTTGATAGTTGACAAATCACAGCGTATTCCGAATTCGACCAGAAATAATATCACTATTATTGTGCTTCAATTCCAATACAGTAATTCTGATGATAAACTGTTTTATCCTAGTTGAACCTCCAAAATTCTGCAACTTTTTTAATTACTTTGATCTGGAATCAAACTATTCCATTCCGTTCAAATTTTGAATATATCGCGTGTCACAAAATGGCCGTAATTCAACAGGTAGGCCTTGTAGTTGTTATAATTGATTTTTCGACACCTATAAGTAAAATGAATATTTTTACCATGAAATCCATAATTATATCTAACAAATTAAAAATATTGACAGGTCGAAATGAGAATTAATTTTTTTTCTCTATTCACCACTCCTTGCCACACCCACAAGCGTCATTGAGATTCTTCAAAGCAGTATTTCGTAATGGCGGACGTGAAGCGGTTTGCTGCGTTTATGAATTGTGGTTTTCAATTCCGTTGAAAGTTAATTGTCGGTTAATCGGTTCGAAAAATGTTCAAATTCATCAAAAAAGTGTAGTGAACTTTATTTAGTGCGTGAAATTCATACTGTGCAGTGTGCATGTTGAAGAAGCGAGAAGTGTGGATATTGGTATGATGTTCGTGTCTCATCCAGCAGTAACAGGCTTTTGATTTTGAAGTTTCTTCGGTTTTGAAGGTAGGAATACGTCGTACAACAACTATTTGCATGATAATTATTGAGATTTGACACAGGTTATTGTCCATGATTAGAATGATTAGAAACACACATTGATTTCTAAATTGAAAATAAGCTAGCTTTGACCATTGTCAAAGCCCTCAAAATGGCTGTCGCTGAACAAAGAAAAATTTTCAAGTTCCATCAGAATAAATCTATCCTTAGGCTCCACTCACACTCTTGGAAACTCAGCGACTCGGATAAGAAACTAGTGCTTTCAAATGATGACGCTCAGACGATCATGCAACCGTTCTGTATGAACGCCATCATTTGAAAGCACATGTTTGTTATCCGTGTCGCTGAGTTTCAAAGTGTGAGTAAAGTCTCAGTAGGCTATAATAAGAATCATAATATGTAATTATAATCAATTTATAAATTACTTGTAGACCTGTTCTGCATCTAGGCCTACCTTATACCTATATTTGTCATTATTGGTGCCGGGTGGGGAGGGACATGTTTATTAATGGTTGACATTGTCAAAGCAGAAAATCAAAATCAAATCATCTCTGCCCAAAAAACAATAGAGTATAAATACAAACTCATCACAAAATATGAAGTGAAAATATATATTTAATATAATTAATGTAGATGATAGTTTATTTCTGTCACATGAAAACCCGTAGCCTATATCACAGAAGCATCTATTGTAATAATAGTTGACAACATATATTGTTCCAAACCTATTCACAAAAAAAAACTTATTTCACGTTCTGATTATAATTGAGAAATTTAGAAGGTTACCCGTGCTTCGCTACGGGGTCTCAGAAATCCTGTTGAGGTTAAGGATATTTGTGTGAAATATCTAATCCCTGCGTGCACGTTGTTATAGGAAATTTTGAAGGTATCTGAAACTCAAACCCCGCTATTTTAACATATTAAACCCGCTATTTTGCATGTTAACTTTGACATATAATCCAAAAATTGAAAATCATTAGGCCTATTTGATATAGGTCTATGTAAATTTAAATGAGGTTACTGATAGCAAATAATTTGGGATACATTTTTGATGGATTGGGGTATATCTATGGTTTTATCATCCTCGATCATACTTTCAACACATTATGTTCAATACATGTTACAGAGAGTGTATAGTCACAGTGTGGACATTACGTGTCATACTTTTAATTGGTCAGCACCGACTAATTCGCCATACTTTTGCCAATTACCATAAGATTTGCATTGGAATGAAAAGCAGATCATAATTATATTATGATATAAAATTCACTTCTAACCTACATTTTCCTTTGCCAGTATTAGTTTTCATCATTTTAAGTTTTTAAAGCAATAACAAGAGTAGAGAGACTATTTTTAATGCAAGAAAAGTTAGTCTTGATGTTGTTTCTCTCAAAATAAGTTTGACAAATGAGTGAATGGGTTCATGTTTGCCTGTAATCCCATATCAAAATTCAAAAAATTGGCAAAAGTATGACGGCGGCGGGAAAAAATATGATCTCCACTTATTTTTATGGAGTGCTTCACACAAATGGCCACACTGTGACTATACACTCTCTGTAATACATGTCATGTTCTTATTCAATACAGAGAGTGTATAGTAACAGTGTGGCCATTTGTGTGAAGCACTCCGTAACAGTATAATAATTATGGAGATCATTTTTTTCCCGCCGCCACCATACCGGTACTTTTTCCAAACATGAACCCATTCAATCATTTGTCAAACTTATTTTAAGAGAAACAACATCAAAAATAACTTTTCCAACATTAAAAATAGTCTCCCTACTCTTGGTATTGCTATAAAAGCTTGAACTGATGAAAAATATACTGGCAAAGGCGAAAGTAGGTTAGAAGTTTATCACTTATCATAACATATATGATGTACTTTTCATTCCAATGCAAATCTTATGGGAATTGAAAAAAGTATGGTGGATATTTGTCCGAGCTAACCATTCAAAAGTTTGACATGCAATGTCCACACTGTTACTTTACACTCTCTGTATTATTCAAATTACTTCACTGACAACTTTCCCATTTCATAATGGTATAAAAAACATCGATTTGTTATCATTGAACGTTATTCACAGGTGAAAACGTGGCGTCAAGTTCAAAAATTACTACTCCATAAGGATACATTGATAATTTTCAAGTCCTGTAGAATGAACTTCTTAAGGTTTAGGACTTTGATTTATGGCTATGAATCATCCTTGGGTTAAAATGGTGATGTAATATGCAAAGTTTCGTGACAGTCAGATGTATGGTATTCACACGCCGTGGAAAAAAGAAAACCCTTAGCTAATTAATAATATACAAGATATTACACTCACAAAAGACACACACACAAGCTCACTCACCTGTTACATTATTTACTTACTGGTTTCCGTGAACAGACTATAGTTTCTGACATTTTCACCACCACTGACTTGCCACTTGCCGCTTTTTAACTAGAAAATCCATTTACATACGGCTAGTTTACTAGCTAGCTCGCTCAAACGCCGGCTAGTAGCTAGTAAAGTTGACCGGTCTTCAACTTCTTCCCCAGCTTTTTTACAAGCCGGCTATTAGTATGCTAGTTGGCTAGTATAGGATTACACGGAGCTAGTTTACTAGCTACTAGCCAAAAAGCCAGCTAGTAGCTAGTAAACTCGCCCCATGTAATCGAGCCTTAACTAACTGTAACTGAAATAGCCTTGAACTGATAGCTGATTAGACAGCATAACTGCATTACACAGCATTAACTGTGTATTGTAAATGTAAAATGTTTTTTTTTTTTTTTTAATTGTAAATGTTTGCTTTCTCCGTTGTGCAGGAATTCGAGCAAGCTGCCGTGCTTCATGTACTCCTGAACAATGTAGACCGGTTCCTCTTTTGAGCAGACTGCATACAGCGCCACCAGACGGTCGTCACAGAACTTCTTCATGATAGCTGCCTCTTGCAGGAACGCCTATATTATGGGTATTATATTACTGGTGTATATTACTGGGTCGACATTGTGCCTTGTCGTAGCGTCTTGACCGCCACTTCCGTATTGTTTCTCAATTTTCCTATTTATTAATTATTTAATATTATCTTGCTATTTATCTATTGCTTGCTAGTTATGAATGATTGATCTTTATTTGAATTTCAATAGTATTGCTTACCATTAATTATATAACTATTTATGCATGATCTTGATGTTGAAGTGTAGTTCAATGTATTCAATGATATTGCTGCTTATCATATTTCTAAATAATTATGCATGATCTTTATTTTTATGTAAATTTCGGTAATATTTCGGCTTACAAATGTATCTAACATCTTATCTTATGTAAATTTCGGTAATATTTCTTGCCATTTATCTATCTAACGACTGCCTAAAAAGTAGTCGTCATATCTCATCATCACCCCACTCATTACCCACGCACAAGCCTAGAGCTCATGTGGGCATCATCCTCAGAAAAAAAATCTATTATACATGATCTTGATGTTGATTTATGTATTGTTTAAATCCATTATTTTTTTCTACTGATGATATTACACTGACTTTGGAGAACTTTCAAGTACAGTAGAAAATAACTTGACTTACATCATAGTGCCGGTCACTATGTAAGTCAAGTTGGTTTTTACTTGGAAGTTTTTTGAAGTCAGTGTAATATGTTAATAATTTTAACAATAATATTTCTCTTTATTCATCCAACTAATCATGCATGATTTCGAAGTTGATTTTAATGCGTTCAAAAATATTATTTTCTTTTCATTTATCCAACTAATTATGCATGAATTTGATCTTGATGTCACAGATTGTAAAACTTTTAAACAATTGGTAGATGATTATTAATAGTAATTATATAAATATTTGGTTAAATGATTGATTACCACTGCAGTTGAAAATTTCTAGATAGTCTAATTATTCCAGCAAAGTTAACTCAAGAATTTATCATTTCCATACCGAATTAAGCAACAGTTCATAAAATTGTAAATTAGTTGAAAAATCTTGAATCTACCGGTCTCTTCAACAAATCTTCCTTGGAAGCTTTTTATAAAGATTCCTATCTTCATTTAGATGAGTACAACAACACATAAGAGTATAATTTTAAGAGTTACAGGACGCCACATATGAAAATGCTCTAGTTAGTAATGTATATTGTTGTGTATTGTAAATGCAAAGTATCTATTGATATAATTTTTTAAATAATAGGATGTTTCTGATCAATAATAGTTTTCCACTCCTCTTTAAAAATGTTTTTCAATCAAAAATGATTTTTGAACTCTTGTTGAATAGGAACCGGAAAAACTTGAGCCATTACAGCACTTTTATTTCCAATAGAATTGGGTGAAGATTAAAAGTATTAATTTGACTAAGATCAGTTATCCATCCAGCCTCCGTTTTCTTTTAATTGATGTTGGCAATGATTCAATATTTTTTTTTAATTTATTGGTTGTCATTAACAATTTGGAGATTTGATGTTGAAAACAGCCTAGGGCTCAAGGGGACTTAAGAAAAAATAAGGTAATTTATTACTTCAAAATAATCACAAATCTATTGGTGTTTTTTTATCGTATGGCTTTTTATCGGTGGGGAGACCCTTATTGATGGTGTGATCAATCTCGTATAAACAACATAAATAGTTATTATCATGGTCTAACAACATTTTTGAAGTCTTGTCAAATAATAAGCAAACTTGAAATTTATTTTTCTAGCCATTCAAGCT
The DNA here is from genome assembly GCA_017141395.1 of Laodelphax striatellus. Taxonomy (NCBI): domain Eukaryota; kingdom Metazoa; phylum Arthropoda; class Insecta; order Hemiptera; family Delphacidae; genus Laodelphax; species Laodelphax striatellus. The sequence goes on from CM029532.1 coordinate 1,619,175, forward strand.
CATTTTATACTATTTTATTTGATGGAAAAGTCGACTTTGAATATGCTTCATGTTATCAAAAACTCTATATTATCTTGTTATTTTTATCTATTAATTACACCCAAAATGCTGTCACATCTGAAATGACTTAACTTCTGTTTGTGAATAAAGCTCTGTATTTTTGGCTTGCACTCTAAATGCTGTCACTTCTGGTGTGACTTATTTCTGTTGAAAATACAGCCCTGTAACTTTGGCTTGCATCCTAAATGCTGTCACTCCTGGAGTGATTCTCTACTGTATAGGATTTTGTACACAATCAAACTTCTCATCAAATTAATAATCACCTTCAACTACATTTTCACTGTTTGGCTGGAACTTGAGAGTTCATTAAATTTTCACCAGATTTAAATCTATTTTTTTGACTTGTGATATTTTATGCAACAGGCACAGTGTGTTACTGTTTCATGAAACTATTTTTTGGACTTGTGATATTTTATGAACAGGCTATGTGCGTTACTGTTCATGAAACTCTTGTCCTAAGAAATAGGAACTGCTCACTATTAGATCTTTTATTTTATTGGATTGAATGAAGAATTTGAATGAGTACAAACTCCACAAGATGAGGCTTGTATATATCAAGATTAGCTTTCATTTTAATTTTACAATGTTATTAATTCGTGAAAAAAGAAAAAATCAAAGGAAAAATGGAAAAAAATATATATAATTTTTGTTTGTAAACTGAGCTGTGTATTTATGGCTAGCATCTTAAATGCTGTCACTTCTGGAGTGACTTAATTCTGTTTTTGAATGAAGCTCTGTATATTTCTATTGTGCTGTCATATCTGTTTCCTGTTTCATAAAACTTGTCCTGAGAAATTGAATTGCTAACTATTTGATGCCAACACACCAGACGTTAAAAGAAAAAATGGTGCTGAAAAAAAAATGTTGGCATCTTTTAATCAGCAATTCCTCATCTCGTGAAATTTTATGTAACAGGCCCAGTGTTTTTTTATTTGTGGGCTAAGATCAAACTGTATTTTTCTGTTGTATGAGATGACAAAGAAAGTGCTGTCACTCCTATAGTGATTTAAACTACTGTAAAGGATTTTGTACACAATCAAACTTCTTGTCAAATAATCACCTTCAACTAAAATTTTTCACTGTTTGGCTGGAACTTGAGAGTTCATTAAATTTTCACCAGATTTAAATCTATTTTTTGACTTGTGAGACTTTATGCAACAGGCCCAGTGTGTTACTGTTAAATAAAATTATTTTTTGGACTTGTGATATTTCATGAACAGACTATGTGCGTTACTGTTCATGAAACTCTTGTCCTAAGAAATAGGAACTGCTCACTATTAGATCTTTTATTTTATTGGATTGGTTGAAGAATTTGATTGAGTACAAACTCCTTATGATGAGGCTTGTATATGTATAAATCAAGATTAGCTTTAATTTTAATTTTTCAATGTCCATTGTGATAAAAAGAAAAAAGAAAAAAATGAAAAATAGAAAAAAAATTGGAAAAAAAAGAAAAAAAAATGAAAAAAGAAAAAAAGAGAAAAAAAGAAAAAGTTAAAAAAAGAGAAAAAACAAAAAAAGAACAAAAAAAAAACTGAAAAAAGAAGAAAAAAAAAAAAAAGGAAAAAAAAAAAAAAAAGAAAAAAGAAAAAGAAAAAAAAAAAATAAAAAAAAAAAAAAAAAAAAAAAAAAACTGAAAAAAAAAAAAATATAATTTCTGTATGTAAATGGAGCTGTGTATTTATGGCTTGCATCCTAAATGCTGTCACTCCTGAAGTGATTCTCTACTGTATAGGATTTTGTACACAATCAAACTTCTCATCAAATTAATAATCACCTTCAACTACATTTTCACTGTTTGGCTGGAACTTGAGAGTTCATTAAATTTTCTCCAGATTTAAATCTATTTTTTTACTTGTGTTACTGTTGATAAAACTCTTGTCCTAAGAAATAAGAACTCCTCACTATTAAATCTTTTATTCTATTGTTTTGAATGAAAAATTTAATTGAGTACAAACTCCACAAGATGAGGCTTGTATATATATCAAGATTAGCTTTCATTTTAATTTTACAATGTTATTAATTTGTGAAAAAAGAGAAAATCAAAGGAAAAATGGAAAAAAATATATATAATTTTTGTTTGTAAACTGAGCTGTGTATTTATGGCTAGCATCTTAAATGCTGTCACTTCTGGAGTGACTTTATTCTGTTTTTGAATGAAGCTCTGTATATTTCTATTGTGCTGTCATATCTGTTTCCTGTTTCATAAAACTTGTCCTGAGAAATTGAATTGCTAACTATTTGATGCCAACACACCAGACGTTAAAAGAAAAAATGGTGCTGAAAAAAAAATGTTGGCATCTTTTAATCAGCAATTCCTCGTCTCGTGAAATTTTATGTAACAGGCCCAGTGTTTTTTTATTTGTGGGCTAAGATCAAACTGTATTCTTCTGTTGTATGAGATGACAAAGAAAGTGCTGTCACTCCTATAGTGATTTAAACTACTGTAAAGGATTTTGTACACAATCAAACTTCTTGTCAAATAATCACCTTCAACTAAAATTTTTCACTATTTGGCTGGAACTTGAGAGTTCATTAAATTTTCACCAGATTTAAATCTATTTTTTGACTTGTGAGACTTTATGCAACAGGCCCAGTGGGTTACTGTTTCATGAAACTATTTTGGACTTGTGATATATTATAAACAGGCTATGTGCGTTACTGTTCATGAAACTCTTGTCCTAAGAAATAGGAACTGCTCAATATTAGATCTTTCATTTTATTGGATTGGTTGAAGAATTTGATTGAGTACAAACTCCTTATGATGAGGCTTGTATGTGTATAAATCAAGATTAGCTTTAATTTTAATTTTTCAATGTCCATTGTGATAAAAAGAAAAAAGAAAAAATGAAAAATAGAAAAAAATAGAAAAAAATGAAAAAAAAAAAAGAAAAAAAATGAAAAAGAAAAAAAAAAAAAAAGAAAAAAGGAAAAAAAAAAAAATAAAAAAAAATAAAAAATAAAAAAGAAAAAAGAAAAAAAAAGGAAAAAATAAAAAAAAAAAGAAAAAATAAAAAAAGAGAAAAAGAGAAAAAACAAAAAAGAAAAAACTGAAAAAAAAAATAATTAAAAGAAAATATTTGTAATTTCTGTATGTAAATGGAGCTGTGTATTTATGGCTAGCATCCTAAATGCTGTCACTCCTGGAGTGATTCTCTACTGTAAAGGATTTTGTACACAATCAAACTTCTCATCAAATTAATAATCACCTTCAACTACATTTTCACTGTTTGGCTGGAACTTGAGAGTTCATAAAATTTTCTCCAGACTTAAAACTTTTTTTTTGACTTTAAGAAATAGGAACTGCTCACTATTAGATCTTTTATTTTATTGGATTGAATGAAGAATTTTATTGAGTACAAACTCCTATATCTGAGGCTTGTAAATATCAAGATGAGCTTCCATTTTAATTTTACAAAGATATTAATTTGTGAAAAAATCAAAAAATCAAACGAAAGATGAAAAAAATATTTATAATTTTTGTTTGTAAACTGGGCTGTGTATTTATGGTTGGCATATTAAATGCTGTCACTTCTGGAGTGACTTAATTCTCTTTTTGTATAAAGCTCTTTATTTTTCTATTGTGCTGTCAGATCTGTTTCCTGTTTCATAAAACTTGTCCTGAGAAATTGAGTTGCTAACTATTTGATGCCAACACACCAGACGTTAAAAGAAAAAATGGTGCTGAAAAAAAAATGTTGGCATCTTTTAATCAGCAATTCCTTGTCTCATGAAATTTTATGTAACAGGCTCAAGTGTTGTTTTATTTGTGAGCTAAGATCAAACTGTATTTTTCTGTTGTATGAGATGACAAAGAAAGTGCTGTCACTCCTATAGTGATTTAAACTACTGTAAAGGATTTTGTACACAATCAAACTTCTTGTCAAATAATCACCTTCAACTAAATTTTTTCACTGTTTGGCTGGAACTTGAGAATTCATTAAATTTTCACTAGATTTAAATCTATTTCTTGACTTGTGAGATTTTATGCAACAGGCACAGTATTGTGTTACTGTTTCATACTATTTTTTGGACTTGTGATATTTTATGTGTGTTACTGTTCATGAAACTCTTGTCCTAAGAAATAGGAACTGCTCACTATTAGATCTTTTATTTTATTGGATTAAATGAAGAATTTGAATGAGTACAAACTCCTTATGATGAGGCTTGTATATGTATAAATCAAGATTAGCTTTAATTTTAATTTTTCAATGTCCATTGTGATAAAAAGAGAAAAGAAAAAAATAAAAAATAGAAAAAAATGGAAAAAAAGAAAAAAAAATGAAAAAAGAAAAAAATGAAAAAAGAGAAAAAACAAAAAAAAGAAAAAACAAAAAAAGGAAAAAAATAAAAAATAAAAAAAAAAAAAAAGAAAAAAGAGAAAAGGAAAAAAAAAAAAATAAAAAAAAGAGAAAAAACAAAAAAAGAACAAAAAAGAAAAAACTGAAAAAAGAAAAAATAATTAAAAGAAAATATTTGTAATTTCTGTATGTAAATGGAGCTGTGTATTTATGGCTAGCATCCTAAATGCTGTCACTCCTGGAGTGATTCTCTACTGTAAAGGATTTTGTACACAATCAAACTTCTCATCAAATTAATAATCACCTTCAACTACATTTTCACTGTTTGGCTGGAACTTGAGAGTTCATAAAATTTTCTCCAGACTTAAATCTTTTTTCTTTTTTTTTAGGAACTGCTCACTATTAGATCTTTTATTTTATTGGATTGAATGAAGAATTTGATTGAGTACAAACTCCTATATCTGAGGCTTGTAAATATCAAGATGAGCTTCCATTTTAATTTTACAAAGATATTAATTTGTGAAAAAATCAAAAAATCAAACGAAAGATGAAAAAAATATTTATAATTCTTGTTTGTAAACTGGGCTGTGTATTTATGGTTGGCATTTTAAATGCTGTCACTTCTGGAGTGACTTAATTCTCTTTTTGTATAAAGCTCTCTATTTTTCTATTGTGCTGTCATATCTGTTTCCTGTTTCATAAAACTTGTCCTGAGAAATTGAATTGCTAACTATTTGATGCCAACACACCAGACGTTAAAAGAAAAAATGGTGCTGAAAAAAAAATGTTGGCATCTTTTAATCAGCAATTCCTCATCTCGTGAAATTTTATGTAACAGGCCCAGTGTTTTTTTATTTGTGGGCTAAGATCAAACTGTATTTTTCTGTTGTATGAGATGACAAAGAAAGTGCTGTCACTCCTATAGTGATTTAAACTACTGTGAAGGATTTTGTACACAATCAAACTTCTTGTCAAATAATCACCTTCAACTAAATTTTTTCACTGTTTGGCTGGAACTTGAGAATTCATTAAATTTTCACTAGATTTAAATCTATTTCTTGAATTGTGAGATTTTATGCAACAGGCACAGTATTGTGTTACTGTTTCATACTATTTTTTGGACTTGTGATATTTTATGTGTGTTACTGTTCATGAAACTCTTGTCCTAAGAAATAGGAACTGCTCACTATTAGATCTTTTATTTTATTGGATTAAATGAAGAATTTGAATGAGTACAAACTCCACAAGATGAGGCTTGTATATATCAAGATTAGCTTTCATTTTAATTTTACAATGTTATTAATTTGTGAAAAAAGAAAAAAATCAAAGGAAAAATGAAAAAAAAATATATATATAATTTTTGTTTGTAAACTGAGCTGTGTATTTATGGCTAGCATCTTAAATGCTGTCACTTCTGGAGTGACTTTATTCTGTTTTTGAATGGAGCTCTGCATATTTCTATTGTGCTGTCATATCTGTTTCCTGTTTCATAAAACTTGTCCTGAGAAATTGAATTGCTAACTATTTGATGCCAACACACCAGACGTTAAAAGAAAAATGGTGCTGAAAAAAATGTTGGCATCTTTAATCAAATTTTGTCTCGTGAAATTTTATGTAACAGGCCCAGTGTTTTTTTATTTGTGGGCTAAGATCAAACTGTATTCTTCTGTTGTATGAGATGACAAAGAAAGTGCTGTCACTCCTATAGTGATTTAAACTACTGTAAAGGATTTTGTACACAATCAAACTTCTTGTCAAATAATCACCTTCAACTAAAATTTTTCACTATTTGGCTGGAACTTGAGAGTTCATTAAATTTTCACCAGATTTAAATCTATTTTTTGACTTGTGACTTTATGCAACAGGCCCAGTGGGTTACTGTTTCATGAAACTATATTTTGGACTTGTGATATTTTATGAACAGGGTATGTGCGTTACTGTTCATGAAACTCTTGTCCTAAGAAATAGGAACTGCTCACTATTAGATCTTTTATTTTATTGGATTGGTTGAAGAATTTGATTGAGTACAAACTCCTTATGATGAGGCTTGTATAATATGTATAAATCAAGATTAGCTTTAATTTTAATTTTTCAATGTCCATTGTGATAAAAAGAAAAAAAAAAAAATGAAAAATAGAAAAAAATAGAAAAAAATGAAAAAAAAGAAAAAAGGAAAAAAATGAAAAATAGAAAAAAATGAAAAAAAGAAAAAGAAAAAAGGAAAAATAAAAATAAAAAATAAAAAAAGAGAAAAAGAAAAAAAAAAGAGAAAAAGAGAAAAAAATAAAAAATAAAAAAAGAGAAAAAACAAAAAAGAAAAAACTGAAAAAAAATAATTAAAAGAAAATATTTGTAATTTCTGTATGTAAATGTAGCTGTGTATTTATGGCTAGCATCCTAAATGCTGTCACTCCTGGAGTGATTCTCTACTGTAAAGGATTTTGTACCCAATCAAACTTCTCATCAAATCAATAATCACCTTCAACTACATTTTCACTGTTTGGCTGGAACTTGAGAGTTCATAAAATTTTCTCCAGACTTTAATCTTTTTTTTTGACTTGTGAGATTTTATGCAACAGGCACAGTGTGTTACTGTTTCATAAAACTATTTTTTGGACTTGTTATATTCTATGTGTGTTACTGTTCATGAAACTCTTGAGCTAAGAAATAGGAACTTCTCACTATTAGATGTTTCATTCTATTGGATTGAATGAAGAATTTGATTGAGTACAAACTCCACAAGATGAGCCTTGTTTAATTTTTCAATGCCCAGTGTGTCTTTTATTTGTGGGTATTCTTCTGATGTATAAAATTATAAAGAAAGCCCTGTATCTCTGGCTTGCATCTTGAATACCTTTGGTGTGACTTATTTCTGTTTGTTAATGACGCCCTGTATTCTTGACGTAAATCTTGAATCCTGTCTCACCTGGAATGCTGGAATACCCTTTCTCTGTAAAAGCATTTTACCCAATTGAATTTTCCATCAAATAGTCTCATATCATTCGGCTTGATTCAATCACTTGACAATAATATTGAACAAGATTCGAAAAATTTATCTCATTCAATTTTTATTCTTATAAGGTTTGACAAGATTTCCAAAAAAGTATCAAGGGGCATAGTTCCACAAGCTAGTTAAACTAAAAAACTCAAATAATTCCCCCCTCATTATTTGTTCACAATTTTTATGAAATTAGGCGTGGTGGAACCTACCTGTAAGAGTCTCCCCACCAATAAAAATTCATACGATAAAAAAAATGAAATAAATATTGTAGTGTGTATGAGTAATGTATCAGAGTACACCTATATTATATATTTAGCTACACCTATATTATAAATTTATCAAGCTAGTTGAAATATTGTGTGTAGTAATGTATCAGAGTACACTTATATTATATATTTAGAGTAATGATACTTTGCATTTACAATACATGCTACATAATTCTAAATAACTCTTTTCTACAGAGTGTTGCGTAACTCTGAGAATACCACCAATGTGTTATGCTCATCAAAATTGTCATGATAGTCCTTGGAAACGTTTTCGGAAATGTTTTGTTACCAAGTTGAAAAAGTAGATTTTTCACTTGACAATAATATTGAACAAGATTCGAAAAATTTAAAAAAGTAGATTTTTCTACTTATTCACGAGTTTATAAATTGTTGGTGTCTTAATTCTGTATCAAAATATTAAATTTCTATGTAAACTTTGCTGAAAAATGAGATCACTTATGAGTTTGAAAATGCAGTGGTAATTGGGATATTATAATAATTGAGATATTATAAATGTATAGAATTCGCGGTTTTGTTTTTTCAATCACAAAAGTTGAAACTTGATTGTTTGATTGATAAACCGGCATTTTTTATTGAAAGAACTTCTACATGAGTCAATTTTGAAGGTAGAATGTCTAGTGATTCAATAGTCTAAAACTCATCTAAATTTGTAAAATTAGGATTGAAAGAAGTCAAAACAGATAAAATTTGACAAAATGATGAGATACGGTATGTAGGCCTTGATGATAGCCAGCTTTTAATGATAAAATATTATTTCAGTATAAATAGGTGAAGACTCAACTAATATCAATTAACTCAAAATGGTTATATCAATATTCAACCAAGTAAATCAACCCAATCAATGTAACTTGTTTATTCTGCATGATTTATTATGCCATTTTTTGAATTTCTTGTGTATTTTGTGCGTTGTGTGTATATTCATTAATGCATTTCAAGTTGCAGAACTTGGAGCTGGTGTATATGAGGTACAACCGTACAAAAATCAATTTACTCAATTGAAATTTTCTTTTAACCTTCAAGTGCATGTGACTTGTTCAATTTGCATGATTTATTGTGCCATTTTTTGAATTTGTTGTGTATTTTATGCGTTGTGTGTTTATTTATTAACGTATTTCAAGTTGTAGAACGTGGATCTGGTGTATATGAGGTACAAAAATCAATTTACTCAATTGAAATTTTCTTTTAACCTTCAAGTGCATGTAACTTGTTCAATTTGAAAAATTCATTGTGCCATTTTTTTGAATTTGTTGTGTATCTTATGCGTTGTGTGTATATTTATTAATGTATTTCAAGTTGCAATGAGTGGAACTGGTATACTTAAGGTACAAAAATCAATCTACTCAATCGAAATTTTCTTTCAACATTCAAATGCATGTAACACACTTCCATTCATATCCTTTTTATAAATTTCGGCAGTGAAATTTATGACCATGAAAATATTGGTATGACCATGTACAAAATATATGGCCTTGAAAACTGGATACTCCCTTGAATTAGTTTTTAAAGTTAGTTAAACACAAAAACTAAAAAACCTTTCACTCCTCATTGTTTGCAATGGAAATCTAATGACTTATTTTTTCAAGAATGTAGAATCCACTTCTAGGATAAAAGAAAAACAGTCCAAACACAGTCTAAAAAGCTTTCTCTCCCCAATTATTGTTGATATTATTGCAGTTAGTTTGCTGCATTTCCTCTATTTCTCCAATTACTTCTCTTTCACTGTATTATGTTGATCCTCTCACATGGTGCTACATGTGCAAGGATCTGCAATGTACATTGAATGTTTATGCTTCTTTTGATGTTGTAATTTTTCTGGTTAATTGCTTTATTGCCTTTAATACTCTAATTTCTTCTCTTTCCTTTCTTTTTTTATTATGTAGCTCCTCTCACATGCTGCTACATGTGCAAGGATCTGCAATGTACATTGAATGATTATGCTTCTATAAATGTTGTAATTTTGCTGTTGATTTGGATTTATCGCCTCTAATACTCTAATTACTTCTCTTTCCTTTCTTTTTTCATTATGTAGCTCCTCTCACATGCTGCTACATGTGCAAGGATCTGCAATGTGCCTTAAATGTTTATGCTTCTATAAATGTTGTAATTTTGCTGGTGATTTGGATTTATCGCCTCTAATTTCTTCTCTTTCCCTTCTATTTTATTATGTTGCTCCTTTTTATGTTGCCATTATGCTGATTATTTTGCTTGATTGCCTCAACTATACTCTCCTATTCCCTCATCCTATTCTATTATACATCTTTCCGCACATATGCTGCCATATGTAAACTAACAAAATGACATCACTATTGACAATATAATAAAAAATACATTCACATTTTCTCCATCCTCAATGATAATCCATCAAAAAGCAAACTTACTCTTAGATCAAATTAAATTCATTACTTGGATCAAATTCAATTTTTAATAAGCATTTTGGGTATCATACTCCCTTTGTAATAGTCTCCGCTTGATGCCTACTCAAATACATAGTTTAGAACAGCCAAAAATCTCAGAAAAAAACTTTCTTATAGAAAAGTTGACTTGTAAGTTACACTAGAAATGAACTGTTGAAACGCATTGAACATTGATATTCAGTCATGCCCATTATACCATTATAAAAGAATCAAATTTATTTGCCATAAAATAACAAAACAATAATTCAATCCAAGGCGACTCCTCCATTGGATGGAGCATGATTAGAAATTTGATTGTTTACAAATATCGATTTATATATGTGATTGATTTATAACTTTTTGTATTAGTGCTTGATATCTTTCTCATGCATCATAAACTGAATTCCAATTTTTCTATGTTTCATTGCCTGCTATTCTGCGGAGGGGACACTTCACAAGCAATTATGAAACTGGGAATACTGATACAACTATCTGAGTTGCAGTTCTTCATCTGTCATGAGCCACATAAGCCTTCAACTTAGAGGTGAGTCTTGTCTCTATCTTTATTTTTTAGTATTTTTTGGTAAGTTTCTTAGAACATTTGTAGGCCTACACATGATTAAAATTATCAAAAAATTCACTTTTGGAAAAAAGCCCTTGATACCTTTAGAGCCCTTGCAAAAAAACATGACTTAGGCCTATGCTATATACATGGAAAAAAACATGAAAACAGGCCCTCTGCAGTTTACTCCTTCCGTCGCTATTTTCAAAGCTAGAAATTTGTGGATTATCTTGAATTAAAGATAAACATTGCTAGAATACTTGTTGTACCTTAAATTTCTAATATCACTAATCAATTTTTGCCAATTGAAGGTTACAATGAATGAAGTTCCCTCCATATTCATCGACTTATACTGTCATTTTCAAGTTGAATGATCAAATTTCTAAGGTTAACTTATTCAGCAATTCTACAGATCTTTCTGAACAATTTCAAACATTTTCATGATTATCGGTTGTTAAATAGCGTTTTGATCCCCTTCATCCGCGAATTGCAAAAATCACTTCTTTTGTATAAATTCAGACATATATGATTCCCACATTATATATATGTAGAGGTATTTATCCAAAGCTATACAATTCTGAGAGATGACACCTCTCATGAGGTGTCATGGGATATGGTGTAATCACTGATAACATGGTTTTCAATACTACATTATTTAAATTACTAAACTTTGAATGGTAGTGTTGATGTTCTGTTATGAGTTTGAGGATAACTAGGAATTTATATTAAAATTAAACTGCAATCGATCTTGGAACCTGTGGATTATCAGACAGGCGCTTATCGCCCTCGACTACGGACCACTCCACTGACATTATTTGACTAGTTCTCAACAGGTAGGCCTACAGTGCACTATTAATCGTATTCTATTATTTCAAACGTATTATTGAAACTACAGGAATTTCTTGCAAGTTCCATTGCAACAGCTTGCTAGCAAAAGTCAGCTCTTCAATTCAATGACATTCCATTGGTTGGGATTCGATCAAGAATGAACAAAATGTTGCAGTAGATTAATTTTTATTTTTCGATGCTCTGCGGTTGCAACTTGTTGCTCCTCTTCTTTCTCCTTCTTCTTCTACTCATTCTTCTCTTCTTCTTCTTCAAAAGATTGTAGACAATCTTTTACATTTCATCCCTATGTAACCACTTTCCAGTAAATGTTAATTGTAGGAAAAACGTAATTTGTAAAACTGTGAATTTGTTGTACTGTAGAATATTTCTGAGAAAGAAAATGGTAGATTGTGTTATGTACTGTTTGAAGTTATTATTGATTGTTTATGTCCTATATAATTGATTAATGACCTTACTTTCCTTCTTTTGCAGCTTGTATGGTGATAAGGATCAAGCAACAGCAGCTGTTGAGATTTAAAACACACCACTGCGCCCTAGGCGAGCGGATTGAGTTCTCAAGTGAGCTGTGACGGGGAGGAGGCAGTCATCTTCAGTTCAGCTGTTGGATCAGGTCAGTTCTCTCAATACATCACAATTCAAGAATTAACAATAAAGAAGAAGGAATTAAAAAACTACAGTAATAAATATAATTATGAAAGTTAAATAGTGATAAAGATCTTATGCCATGAGGTGACAAAACTATACCTAAACAATTCTTATCTTCAAAAATCCACAAGCAAAGCAAATAAGAAATCCTCTGTGATATAACTCATCTATAAGCAATGAATATACCCTGTAGCATGTTAAAAATGAGCTCGCAGCACTTTTTTCTGACTGCTCTTCCCTTTGAAACTAAAATTCACTAAAGTCTATCCTGACATTAGGTTTTTCCTTAGAGTGATCCATATATGTGCCTTGGTGTTGTTCTCTCCAAACTATGACTTCAGCTAAGCTGAAGTTGTCTAATTTAATTTGACGTCTAAAACCGTACCTAGAACCTGTGGCATTTGACAATAAAATTCTATTTATGTCATGTATTCAAACTTGTAGCATTGATTACAGACAGAGCCATGCAATTAAGTTTATGAATCATTTTATCATAATATCGATCAATACCGTAATTACGGTAGTTTATTTATTTCTCAGTTATTTGTGGATAATTATTGATAAATTTATTGTTGACCCCATAGTCAAGTATAAAGTATTAAACCCTCCAAAATATTAACATTTAAAAATCTGCTTCTGTATTAGTCGAGTATTATACATCCATTTAGTACACGCATGAAAACGTTTAGCTAATCCAGACAAATTCTGTATTCTTTCTAGAATTTAACAGTGCCTGAATTGAAATGTGTAGTAGGCTTATAGTGTAACAGCTTAGAACTACGCTTCCATGATTGTGTAAATCTTTGTCCAACTATTGACTTCAAATACACCTCAAATTGTTGTCTATTATCCAGCAATAAGTACTAATAAAAATTTGAGTTAATTATAGTATTCTGAATGTAGCCTATTATTGTAGATTTTAACAATGCTTGTAGTAGAAAAATGGTTTAATTTGAATTCATAGTTTGAGTTGCAGTAGTAGTACGGTATTGCTTGTATAGTCTGTACTTTGTAGCAAATCCTCCCTATTCTTCTTTTTTCTGTTCTTCTCTTCCTCCTCTTACAAGAATAAGGTATTGAGAATAGTGATGTTAGTCACAAAATTGAAAACATGCTGTGGAATGGTGTACGTTTGCTGCTAACTGTCTTACCCCCTCCCACAGTATGGTTTCATTGATTCAATATCAATTAATTCATTTATTAATCCAGTTTAATAAACTTATTAATTGAAATTTTGTCAATAAACGTGTTCAATTTTGTTGCTAGCATCCTTTCTCTCTCCATTTGCCTTTATTTCTTCCACTCAGTTTCTCTCTTTTTTTACTTGTTTCTTTGTTTCTTACCCTTTATGCTTTTCATAGGCCTATCTTCCTTTGCTCTTCTTCTTCATCTTCTTCTTCTTCCTTGAATAATCAACTTTACAGTGTAGATTGGTCAATGCCTTGAATAGATAGATTTCAGAGCTTGTATGTGCTTAAAATTAGGCTAGGCGTACACCGGTTAGTCAAGACGAGACAAGACGAGATTAGTCACGTTTATAGTCACAGTACTTATTCACATAGTTGCTTATATGAAGCAGCGCACACAGCTGCAATGACTAATCCGTGTGTGTTGCATCATAAGCAACTATGTGACTAAACGTGACTAATCTCGTCTTGTCTTGTCTTGACTAACCGATGTACGCCTAGCCTTAGAATGAAGTAGTATTTTTGTGTTTTGTGGCATTTTTTATAAACACATCCTTTTGGAACATACCAGCTAAGATGAGACCTATTATATTGGACAGCTATTATCTCTATTAATTTTGTAGATTTGTATGATTGTGCTTATGCTGTTTTTAGTAGGCATGCGTATTAGTTTGTTCTTCTAGTTTTCTTCTAGATTGTGTATTACCACTGCTTTGTGTAACACCTGAATAATTGAGACTCTTCATATAGAACTGCTACTCCATTTGTAGAGTCTCATCTATTCAGTAAATACACATTAACAAGCTTTGCTTTTCATAGAAAAATTAACGATTTGTGGTTTTAGTAGATTTTGTTGTACATGACGGGTTGCAATGCAGTGTTGCTATTTGTATGTTGCATGATTTTTGTGTATCTGTTGTGATTTTGTGTAAGATGAGACTCTTCAAATATACCGACTAATGTATTTTATGAGTGTTACCCACCCAGAGGGTACACAAAAAGAGCTTAGCTTTGGATGAAAAGTTACTATTTTATATTTACTATTTTGTAGATTCTGATAGTGCTTGCAGTATAGTGGCTTTCTTTGAAATCGTAATTGCAGTTGCTTGCAGTCTTGCTTTTGCTTTGTAGTTTGTAGTGAATCATCCCCCCTCTCTATTCTTCTCTCCCTCCTCTTACAATAAAAATTTTACATGGTGAGAATAATGATGCAAGCCATAAAATTGAAAACATGCTGTAGAATGGTGTACGCTTGCTGCCAACTGTCTTACCCCCTTCCACAGTATGGTTTCATTGAATCAATATCAATTAATTCGTTTATTAATCAAGTTTAATTAATTTATTAATAGAAATTGATTCAATAAACGTGTTTGATTTTGTTGCTATCATGTTTTTCTCTCTCCAATTGACTTATCTTCTATTTGTTTTTTTCTCTCTCACTTATTCTTCTCATTAATTTTTCCTTCTTACTGTCCCTTTAGGCTCCTTTCACGCTTAATATAGTAATAATAAGGTTCGACAAGATTCTCAAAAAAAGTAACAAGGGTTTTATAATTAATAACTAATCATAGTTGATAACCAAAAATACTTATTTATTCCTCACTATCTGTCCACAATACAGTCATTAAAAAATAAATTAACGAATTCCTTCAGTTTGACATTAGTTTCATCAAAAAAGAAAAAAATGAACAGTTGATTATTATAGGTAGGGTACTTAACTCAGTTTGAAATCAGTTTAGTTGAATAAATAGTTCAATATTAAGCCGTCGGTCCCGGCTGATTTAAAAGTAATATTGCTGATCGTCACCTTCGCATTATCCACGCTCAAGCCTAGATCTTATGTTGGCATCACCCTCACAGAAAATTATAACTTGATTCGTTACTAGAGTTTTAGCAGTTCGTTATGGATCACAAATTTCACAAAAATTATGAAAGTAGATTATAATACTAATGTCTAAATATAGGCTCACTAATTGGCTTCCGATTCAATTCGAATTTTCTCAATGTTTCATTGCATTCCGCTGCGGTGGAGCATGGAGGGAAAACAAGGCAAGGAATTATGGAGCTGGGTATCCTGGCATATACAGCAACCATTCGCATTTCTCCCTCTGTCATGGACCACACAGCCTATTTAACCTTCAGGTGAGTCTAGTCAATTTTACATCTCTCTTATAATTATTATGCAGTAATTTCAAAGAAAGCTCTTGAAACGTCTATAGCCAATCATAGTTTTCAACAATATGGTTGTGAATATCAGCTGTTTGATTTAAAGTTATTTCGTTGTATGGTATTTGATCTGATCTTCTTCTGCTTCTTCTTCTTCTGCTTCTTTCTTCTTCTTCTTCTTCTTCTTCTTCTTCTTCTTCTTCTTCTTCTTCTTCTTCTTCTTCTTCTTCTCCTTCTTCTTCTTCTTCTCCTCCTCCTCCTCTCTCCTCCTCCTCCTTCCTCCTCCTCCTCCTCCTCTCCTCCTCCTCCTTCCTCCTCCTCCTCCTCCTCCTCCTCCTCCTCCTCCTCCTCCTCCTCCTCCTCCTCCTCCTCCTCCTCCTCCTCCTCCTCCTCCTCCTCCTCCTCCTCCTCCTCCTCCTCCTCCTCCTCCTCCTCCTCCTCCTCCTCCTCCTCCTCCTCCTCTCCTCCTCCTCCTCCTCCTCTCCTTCCTCCTCCTCCTCCTCCTCCTCCTCCTCCTCCTCCTCCTCCTCCTCCTCCTCCTCCTCCTCCTCCTCCTCCTCCTCTCCTCCTCCTCCTCCTCCTCCTCCTCCTCCTCCTCCTCCTCCTCCTCCTCCTCCTCCTCCTCCTCCTCCTCCTCCTCCTCCTCCTCCTCCTCCTCCTCCTCCTTCTCTCCCTCCTCCTCCTCCTCCTCCTCCTCCTCCTCCTCCTCCTCCTCCTCCTCCTCCTCCTCCTCCTCTCCTCCTCCTCCTCCTCCTCCTCCTCCTCCTCCTCCTCCTCCTCCTCCCTCCTCCTCCTCCTCCTCCATCTCTCTTTCCTTCCTCTTTCTTCTTCTTTATCCTATCCTCCCACTCTCCTTTCTCTCATTCAATTCAATTCTTCCCTTCTCTCTCACGCTTCCTGAATCTTTCTCTCTTTCTCTATTTGCACAGTGGTGCAATGAACAATTAGTAATTTATTAGAGAATGTTAATGCAGTTGATTTTACTAGTTATTTAGCTAACATAGATTGTTCTAGTAACACTATTTCACTTGACTTTTTAATTTCAATTTGGTTCAGTTGATCCCACTATGTTACTGTCCTCGATTTATCGCCCGGTTAAATTTAATAGACGTACGAACAGCCAGGCATAAGTCTTTAATTATTTTTCAATGATGAAGCTAAATGCTTTTTTTAAAATAAGTAGCCTAGTTGGTTAAAACTCGCAACTTATTTGATCAGGTATCACTACATTTCGTCCTGTTTGATAACTCTTTGTAGGCCGAGGCTTACCTGCTGGTTACCAATGATAGCCTATCTCATGCGTTATTTGTACTACGCATATTGAAGCATTAATTTGCGATTCCATTGAATACTAAACTTGAACCTTGGTCTACCAAATGGTACCTTTGTCAATTTACTGAAATGTAGGTCGAGCTAAGGTCAATGAACTTCATTGCAAGTGGGCCTACCTGTTGGCTGTCAGTTTTATTTCATTTTTATTGTTTTATGTGAGTCTACTTGTAACTATGAATATTAAATTTGTTTTTCTTCTTCTTTAGGAATTGAGGAGAGAGACACACACCACACACACAAACAAAAGGAGGAGGATGGGTCGCACTCGATTTTATGACAAAGATTAGAAGAACTGAAGGAAAATTGATAAAATTTATGATAAAAAATATGAAACAAGTGTAAAGTGTACTAAGAGATTGAATGGACTCACTCACAATGAACTAAGTTATCATTTTTGAATACTAGCAATTGAGTTTGAAAAAACTATGAATTTATTTCTATTGAATTGTGTATGTTCTGTTTTGTATAATCTATTGTATTGTGTATGTTATGTTTTGTATGGTCTATTGTATTGTATATGTTTTATTTTTTTATGACAATAAATACAAACGGGGTGGGTGTGGGACTTTTCAGGCATCGTTGCAGACTTGGAGAGAGGCCTTTGCAGAACTTCAAAAAGGTAAATTAGCTCTGGGCCGATTTCAACACTGTTCAAACAAGATTTTTCCAAATTTTCATCTTGATATTTGTACCTTAAATTCTTCAACTTCTATTAATAATTCTAAAATCAATCAAGCGGCACCTTTTGATGTAACCTGTGAAAATTTCAATTAATTGTAAATTGAAAATTATTTTCTTTTAATTGAATTGACATTCTCTACACCTTCAGTTTTATACTTTCAGTTGATAAAAAGAGAGCCTCCAGTTCCAAAAAGTATTGTCAATCACTTTTTTTATACTGTAGTTGTTTATTTTTAATTCATACATGATATGTTCGAGTTCATTTATCAGTATATTCCAGGCACCATTATCTTCTCACTAACTTGATTTTCAATGTCTTGTTGAACTGTCTAACAGTTGAATCGGTCCTGGGCGACTCAAATTTGAAAACCTTATCACCGTACGAGATAATTGATATTGCATGTCTAGACCATTGGCCGATTCTATTCTCTAGTAGTTATTCCCTTATATACAGAGTTGGTGAAAGTTATGGAAACGGCTCAATATTTCTTATACGTAGGTTATTCGATGGTAGGTGACATTGGAGATCGTACTAAAATTGAAAATACTACTTTACTGTGACTTCAAAAATCTGTTCCGCCATATTGAATGTAACTTCATTTTTTTAAATGGTAAGGTGGTCATGTTATACATGATTTCGATACAGAATTTCAAGAGAAAATGAATGGCGGAAACCACACATTGATTTGTCAAACCGTTTTTAAGATATTTCAATTAATATTTAGACATATTTACACTAAATCAGTCAATATCTCCAAAACGGATCGATGTGCGATTATCGCCATTCACTCTGATTCAAAATTCCGTATTGAAATCATGTATCGCATCACCACCTCATAATTTGAACAATAATGGCCAATCCAAGATGGCGGACAAAATTTGAAAAAGTCACTGTAAAGTATTTTTGATTTGAGTAGGATCCTCAATCACCCCCTACCATCAAATTAACTCTGTATTATGGAATATCTAGCCGTTCTCATACTTTTCACCCCCTCTGACAATGTAAATATGTCTGATTAATAATTGAAATATTTTAAAAACGGGTTGACATATCGATGTGCGGTTTTCGCCATTCATTTTCTCTTGGAATTCTGTATCGAAATCATGTATAACATGACTACGGCACTACTCAGACCTGGAAACTTCGGCACTACTCAGACCTGGAAACTTCAACATCGAAAAGCAACTCATCGCTCGGCGACTCAGCGGCGCAGCATGTGTTTTCAAATGATGACGCTCCAGACTTGGCGATGTCGCCCTGGCGATATCGTTTGGGTGATATCGCCGCGCGCAACGAAGTTGCTTTCGATGTGTTATGCTGGTCGCCGAGCGATGTGTGTACAGATTCTATGTACAGAAAGTGAGGTTAGTTGATATTCCTAACCATACTGGTAAAGTAGGATTATTTGCTTTAAAGTAGTATTTCATCATTTTGGTCACTTCAACTCATAAAATATCGAAGATAAGTTATAAAATTCTCAAAATATTGAGAATATTGTGATAGTAGTCGAACAGCAACTCTGGCAACCTGCTGCATCAGTTGCTGAGCGATGATGCTTTTCGATGTCAAGTTTCCAGGTGAGTATTTCATCAACTATTTAAAAAATGAGTCAGATTCAATATGGCGGACCAGATTTTTGAAGTCAAAGTAAAGTAGTATTTCCAATTATAGAACGATCCCCAACGTCACCTACCGTCAAATTACCTTCGTATAAGAAATATTAAGCCGTTTCCATAATTTTCACTGGCCGTATATATGGGTTATCAAATCAAATTGATAACATCGAATTGAACAATAATGAGATATTAAATGGCTTTAAACCGGCGAATTACAATATCTGAATAAGTTTTGAACGAGATCTGTTTTCATGTACACGAGTGCTGCGAATTTGTCCGCCATCTCACCTTTTTCGCAGTCTGAGCGTCGTCATTTGAAAACACATGCTGAGTCGCCGAGCGATGAGTTGCTTTTCGATGTGACGTTTCCAGGTGTGAGTAGTGCCTTAGGCTAGGCGTACACCGGTTAGACAAGACAAGATTAGTCATAGTAATTCACATAGTTGCTTATGAAGCAGCACACACTGATGCAATGGCAATCGGTGTGTGTTGCTTCATAAGCAACTATGTGAAGTACTGTGACTAACCGGTGTACGCCTAGACAAAGACAATCTGAACGCTCTGCTCTGTCTTCCAATAGTCCGCAGCCTACAGAGAGTGTATAGTCACAGTGTGGCCATTTGTGTGAAGCACTCCATGAAAATAAGTGGAGATCATATTTTTTCCCGCCGCCGCCATACTTTTGCCAAATTTTTGAATTTTGATATAGGTTTACAGGCAAACATGAACCCATTCACTCATTTGTCAAACTTTTTTTAAGAGAAAACATGAGAAATAGCTTTTCCAACATTAAAAATAGTCTCCACTATTGGTATTGCTTAAAATGATGAAAAATAACACTGGCAAAGACAAAATGTAGGTTAGAAATAAATCACATCATGACATATACGATTTGATTTTCATTCCAATGCGAATCTTATGGGAATTGGCAAAAGTATGGCGGTTTTGTCGGAGCTAACCAATCAAAAGTTAGACATGCTATGTCCATACTGAGACTATATACTCTGTAGTGTTGAAAGCATATGACCGCCATCTATTGCAGGATTTCGAAACTAATCTAACCGTTAACAAATATCCCGTAAGGTTGGAGGTCTAGAGTTAGTCTATGCCAAGGTGTTTAGAATGTGGGTGGATCGCAAGATTACTAGACAAAATTTGTCTAGTACCTAATCTTGGGTGGATCGCACGCAGTGAAGCGGCTTCCTGGGAAAGTTGGCAAGATTACTAGACATAGAATAGGAGAGATCTCTATTCTGTGCTGTTGGCACAGTGACGTAACTGCTTCTCTAGCCACTAACTTGAGCGTTTGGGACTGAAGTTACGTCACTATGCCGACACATACAGAGTTGGTGAAAAGTAGGGAAACGGCTTAATATTTCTTATACAAAAATAATTTGACGGTAGGTGACATTGCGGATCGTACTCAAATTGAAAATAATACTTTACGTTGACTTCAAGAATGTCTGATTAATAATTGAAATATCTTAAAAACTGTTAGATACCGATGTGCGGTTTGCACCATTCATTTCCTCTTGAAACTCTGAGAAAATCATTCTGTAAAAAAATGAATACCCTACCTATTTGAATGCATGAAAATTTATTTTAAAAGTGCGCGCCAAAATCTAAAGAGGAAGAAGCTGATCGACTCTCGACTGTTTGAAACATCGATATTTGTCACTCATCGACTTCGTAGTCAGCTGTGGCTGTGACTGTCAAGTCAAGCAGTTTTATTAGGTTAATTGAAAGGAAGTGGATTTTTCATTAATTCATTTCATATAGCACACTTTTGTACAAATTTTCAATCTTTATTTTCTGTTTCAAGTCGATCATTCGTATAATTCCATCCAATTTAACAATAATTTCAATCTGAAATGTACTGGGCAGGTTTGTATACATCTCTTCACAATCTCAAACTAACTTTACACAATGTCTTGTGTCATTTGAATAGAAAAATAATTCTTGAAAACATTTAAAGATCGTAGGCTTTGCAAAGATTATTTTATTCAAGATTAAGCCAGTAAGAAAATTAATACAATGATCCATGATTCGTAATTCTACCCTTTAGGCTACTGACTAACTTACTTTATTTCGCAGCCCTAAATTTCCAAGTATTTGATTTTACTGAATCAATCTTCTTGTTCATACCACATAAGACTTTGATAGATTCACCTCATCACCTAGACCTAATCCATTCCATTCATTCATTTATAGTTTGGTAAGCAAACGGCAAGTTTAACTTTCCTCAACAACTCTGTCTCTTCTCTGAATTCAATTTAATTCCTAAACCGAATTAACATTGTACACAAGCACACATTTTATTGAAGTTGAAATAAGAAGTTGTTGATTTCAATATTGATTCATTGTAACTTTCTATTGTCTATAAGTTGAATGTTTATTGAATACGCAGGTTATGTTGACCGATACTACTATTGGCTCTCTCTGATTTGTTTCGCAGAAGTAAGAGACCTGTTCAGAACGTGGCGCGAAGAGAATGTTAGAAAAAGTCAAGATGTCATCAATTTGTGGGAGTTCACTCTTCAGCCCAAATCACACAAACTGGGAGACGAGAGTGAGTATAGTAGTATTTTAATATGGTAAGCGATAACCGCAATCGCTATTATTATTTATTGAACGAGCGTAGCGAGTTCTTTTTTTGGGTCGAGGCGAAGTCCGTCTGTTTCACTGAGCTAAATTATCTAACTGGAGGTAGCAATGAATGAACAAGCTGGGTTACTCCTATTTTTTTATCATGCCTCACTGTAGTGGGTAGCCTACATCATACGTTGCCTAATCATAAAATGATTAGAGCATGATAAAAAAAAATAGGTGGAACACGGGTCTCGTATAGCAGTCCTAGCACTGCTACCTCCAGTTAGATAATATTTAGCTCAGTGGTCTGTTTGTATGTTCGACGATAACTTTTGAATGCCTTTATCAATCAAATTCAAATTTTTAACACATCTTCTTGAAACCTTTATACAGGTCAAGTTTGTTGGCCGATAAAATTAACTAACTCCTTCATCCTGTTTGATACCTACTATATACTCGTACATATGGGCAGTCAATATGGGGAATGTAATGATGAAAAAATAATTCGAAATCTTTCGGCTATTGACTGTCACTCGTTATAGCAGGAACCTTTTAAATTGTCATAAAACAGCTGATTGATGTACGCTGGTTTACTAACGTTAAATCAGCTGTTTTCTGACAAAGGATCCTGCTATACCAATAGTAACACCGAGGCTGACGTGACTACAGTGATTGTGTTTAAATGAAAATTAAACAGTTGATTGAAATTTAATAACTTTGTAACTGAATATTTTGTTATAAATTTGCCAGAATACCAGGTTCTGGAACAGGTGTGCGTTGCAGCCCTGGATTGCAACAGAATGGACATAGCCAACGAGTGCCTTCACCTGCTCTCATCGCAATTCCCGGGCAGCCTGCGCATTCATCGTCTGCAGGCGCTGAAACTCGAGGCTCAAGAAAGGTTGGTTCGGAAGCCACTCAAATGCTGTCAGGTTTCAATTTAAACAAACGAATTAAAAATTTACTTTATTGATTTCAAACAAAAAATTATAAGAAAGATTTTAGACATTTACCCCATGGATTGAATCCGTGTCCAGGGAGAGGAGTAAGATAACGGTTGCCATGACAAAATTTTAACATGATATTTCATGCTCTAAATTTTTAGTTCAAAATTCAATATTTTCCTGAAGATTTCGTGTTTTTGTGATGTGTTAGTGTTTTATAAGCTTTTAGAATTTCATATATCAAAAAGAACCTTTTTCAAAAAAAGGTTCGTTAAAAATTTTCGTTAAAACATAGGCTAACTTATAATCAGATTAATTTAATTTGACACTTGGCATTAGATGGATTGAGAGAATGATATTATTTCTTTGCCATCGTACTCTACGGTCATCAGCAACGTCAAAAAATAATATCTATCTATCTAATGCCAAGCGTCAAATTAAATGAATCTGATTATAATTTCAAACCCGAAAAGTGAGTAATGCTATAGGGCTTAGCCCTGCATCTTTATTGTATGGACCTTGGTCTTTGTCTCTTTTCCCCTTCAAGTTGATTGTACCTAGTGTACATGCTTGAGTCTCTCATAACACTATGATGTAAGTCATATTGTTTTCTACTTGATTTTTTTTTAATTCAGTGTAAACTTATAATACTGCTGTTGGTGGTCTAGTC
Source organism: Laodelphax striatellus (assembly GCA_017141395.1). Lineage (NCBI taxonomy): Eukaryota > Metazoa > Arthropoda > Insecta > Hemiptera > Delphacidae > Laodelphax > Laodelphax striatellus. The sequence goes on from CM029532.1 coordinate 1,642,459, forward strand.
AAGGATTCTAAATTCCAATTTGATTTGAAACAAAATTAAACAGTTTTGGGCATAAGCCTGTTCCTGTTGTGCTCTGCTTTGTAAATTATTGAATAAACCATTAGCCTAATAGAAAATGTTTTTTCAGGTATGATGAAGCTCTTGAACTATTGGACTCGATAATAGTACGAGATGAGACCAACGCAGCTCCTCGTAAGCGCAAGGTGGCCATTTTGAAGTCTAGAGGACGAAATTTGGACGCTATCAAAGAGCTGACCGAATATTTGAAACGGTTTGTACACTGCTATGAATATTATTAGTTCTAGTTTTCTCAAAAGACTTTATGTTGAATAAAAATGAAATCATACTACTGCAGGCAGCTACTGTTTATTGGGAATGTAAAGCCTTATGCACGGTCGCACTTTTATAATGATTGCTGTCAAACGTGTAGTCTATTATTTACATACTATTGAACATTCAAGACTCAAATATCGATTTAATTAGATTACATGGATGACTGACTCTCTTATTCACAAATCAAAATTACAGAATCAAATAATAAAATACAAATAACAAAATAGAACAAGAGGTTCTAAATATGTTGCAAAAAAAGTTTTTCGATCATTGATATAAATTTTTCTTTCTAATTATGATCTTTATTTTCTAAATATCATCTACTTCAGGTAATATTTGGAAAAATAAATTCAAACAATTCTAACTTGTTTTTCACTCGACATTTGCAGTCTAAGGCTAGGCGTACACTGGTTATTCAAGACAAGACAAGACGAGATTAGTCACAATACTTCACATAGTTGCTTATGAAGCAACACACACCGATTAGTCATTGCATCGGTGTGTGCTGCTTCATAAGCAACTATGTGAATTACTGTGACTAAACGTGACTAATCTCGTCTTGTCTTGTCTTGACTAACCGGTGTACGCCTAGCCTTAGACTGCAAATGTCGTGTGAAAAACAAGTTAAAAGTGTTTCATTAGAATGCAGTTCGTCATGGAAAGCAAAATTGAAGAGAAATAAATTCAATATTTATTGAATTTCAGGTTCATGATTGACCAGGAAGCCTGGCAGGAGCTGTGCGATTTGTACCTTCAGGAGTCGGAATACGGAAAGGCAGCATTCTGCATGGAGGAGCTGATACTACACAATCCACATAATCATCTCTTACATCAGCGCTATGCTGAAATCAAGTACACACAGGTACGGTCGATGTTTGTAGGATGGCGAATAGCTGTTATTAAACTTTTTTATGGTAACGAGTGATGAGTTGTGCTCAAGTTTACAGTTGTGCTTGGTTAAGTGGTAGAGTGGACATAATTGTCCAAACAGTAAAATAAAGAAGTCATTCTATTCTATTCAATGACAAATCACTGTGATATCACCAATTAAAATCAGAGTGAGCTGTTGATTATCATTCCACGATGTTTTACATCAATACTGCGTCAAAAATGGGTTACGGACGAAAATGGCGGACATTATCATACTACGCGTTATTGCCTATATGTATAAGGTTATGTTCGTAACTCTATTCTTTTTTGACGCACACCGCATCTAAATTGGCCCAATATAAGTAACATAGCCAAAAATAAAATCCTAGAACTGATTTCAATCAAATCAACAGCCACAATATTATTTTGTACACTGTGTGACCTGTTTGTGGAAATTCATAATTGTCAAACTGGAATTTGGTGGAGTGATGCATGAAGATGGCTTGAATTGTGTTGCAGGGCGGCTTTGAGAACACAGAGCTGGCGCGCTCTCACTACTGTCTGGCGCTGAAGCTGAACGCCAACAATATGCGCGCCTTGTACGGCCTGCTGTTGACGGCCACCAACATTGCACTCTCGCCCAAGTGCACGTCCAACAAGAAGAAGGAGGCCAACAGGTATGCTATAGATATAGATATTATACAGGCATAGATATACAGTGGTATACAGGAAGATAAGATAAGATAACTTTATTGCCAATAAACAAATACAATTTAGTAATAGGCAAAAGTCACAATGCAGTCATGAAAAAGTTATACAGTAGTAATATACATCATGATGAACAGAATAAAAATACAGAAGCATTATATTACATACGTTATCGTCACAATTTAAGGTAAGAATTAATTCTGTAACATGACAATACAACCTTCATTCACTATGCTATGTTCATATCACATTCAAGAAATTCCTCTAATGAATAGAAGGATTTGCATGTTATCCACTTGCCAACTACAACCTTGAAAATCTTGAGTGGGAGAGCTCTAATTTCTTGCGGTTGCCTGTTAAACAATTTTATTTGCTAGTAAAATTTGCTGGTTGGTGAAAATTATGGAAACGGCTTAATATTTCTTATAAGAAGGTAATTTGATGGTAGGTGACATTGAGGATCTTTCTAAAATTGAAAGTACTACTTCACTGTAACTTCAAAAATCTGGTCCGCCATATTGAATCTAACTTCATTTTTTAAAATGGGAAGGTGGTCATGTTATACATGATTTCGATACAGAATTTCAAAAGAAAATGAATGGCGAAACCCGCACATCGATATGTCAAACCGTTTTTAAGATATTTTAATTATTAATTGGTAATCAAACTCATTTTATTGATAACGCCGTCCTAGTAATAATCGAATAATGATGTTTTTCTCACTTATAAAAATATCACATTGTAATCTATTATATTGAAAAGCTTTTGGCGCATTCCTTTCTACTGTGCCTCCTCCACCACTGCGAGATTTGATGTGAAATCTAGAGGAAACTCACACTGATACAAGTCTCTTGCAATGATACAGTATTCCCAAACGATACAGTACTGAGCAAGCAAGCAAGCGGCGCTTAGCGCTGCACGGGGTAAACTCCTTAAATTTTATTACACAATTCATCTGTTTTATCTCCTCTCTGCTTTTGTTTTGCATCTTCTGCCTCCCAGAAGAGTGTACTGTGTTTCTAAAGCGCGTTAAACTGAATCGTCGACGTTACTATTGAGAAGTAGCTCCCAAACATCAGCGCGCTCAAGTGAGAGACAGAGGAACAACCTGGGGGAATTGAAGATAGGTTATCATTGAATCAAATGTAAAAATGCCTGTTTTCAAACCCATCGTATTTGATAAATATTCAGCCAAAATATTCCAGTAACTTATAAAATCAAAGCTAGGATGTTCAAGAACACTTCAGTTGTCTCTTTAAGAGAAAAGAAACAAAGATAATTTTAATTTGATCCTCTTTCCAAAAGCATTCCTTTCCAAAAGAGAGTGAGATACGTACTGATATAAAATATAATATTGAACGTAAATAGATGAGATATGGAAAATATAAGATGTAAATATAATGTTGTAATTGAATTAAATATTATTTGTGTGAAATAGTTTATGTCTCTGGAATAATAATGTTTATCATACATAGGATACCGATGGTTACACATATAATATTGAACGTAAATAGATGAAATATGGAAAATATAAGATGTAAATATAATGTTGTAATTGAATTAAATATTATTTGTGTGAAATAGTTTATGTCTCTGGAATAATAATGTTTATCATACATACGATACCGATGGTTACACATAGCGGGAAGTTCAAACTTCAAAAAATTCTAACCTAGCAAGAAGAGTCTAGCAACAAGCTGACGAAAATTCTGATAAAAGTACTTTAATCCAATTAATACATTCATTAAAACACTTTGAAACCTCAAAATAATAGCAATAAAATATTGATGATAGCTTAATGATTTAATTGAATTCTATCCCAAAATCGTGTTTTGTTCCTATCTCACAATGGTTAAAATCCCCCAGGCTGTTCACTCTCTCTCACTAGAGCGCGCTGATCAGGTCTACGAAGCGAGCTACTCCTCAATACAATTTTGGTATTTGTCCTGACATTGAATGATTTCTGTTTTGATCAGGTTGGCCGGCTGGGCTCTGAAGCAGATCGGCGAACGTTACGAGGAGGTGAGCGGGGCGGGGGGCAAGGAGAGCCAAGTGACCGCCCTGGAGTCGCTGGTCAGCTCGCTACAGATCGCGCCACCAGCTGCGGTAGCCACGCACGCCTGAATTCAAAGCTCTGTATCTGTCCTTATTTTACAAGGCTTTTCCATTACAATCACCCATTCTATATTCCTTTTTACCTTGATATACATCATTCCCTATGTCCACACTTGTTAGATTTTTGTGTGGTGCTTGAGCATTGGTAGCATGCTGTGCAGCACACAAAATCGTCCAAGTGTGAACACAGCTATTAAGGTATTTCTACATGTTATGAATGCCGTGTTATAGTCTGGCAACAGACAAAAGAACCTTTGCGCATCGTATCACTAAAATTAAACAGTATCATATAGTACCACTACTCTAGTGAGCGAGTGAGATAAACTGCTGCATTGCATAACGTGCGTTCTCTCTGCGCAGTAGAGTTCTTATTTTGGAGGCTATTTTGTCTGTTGCCAGACTATAGTATTGTGTATTGCTAAGATTGTGTTGTTTTGTTTATCATTAAAACAAGTTAAACAGTACAACCATCACTTAAGAATACATTATTGAAACTCTCGCAGTAGGTACCTACATTTCAAATGGAATAGCATTTTTGTAATTCATTTAAAAACGGAACTAAGTAAGATAGATAGTAAAACTATCTAATAACCTTTCAGTTTATAGTTTATTGTTTATCAGTGTAAAACTGTGGAACTGATGATACATAGCCTACTACCTGATGCATATATATTGAAGTCATTGATATTATTGGTATTGAATATTATTGTATTGTTTGGTTTATATTCATGTTATCTTATTCTCAATATTTAAAGTGAACTATTATTCATATTGTGTCGAATTATATTGGTTGTTTTAGTTGTTGGTTGCTTGAATTTTCTAAATAAAATTGGAAAACGTGTTGATTTTTTATTTATTGTTTAACTTGAACTGATTTGCAGTTTTGACAACTCTTGTTGACACTTCTGATTCTGTACCTAATTCTGAAGTGAATATGAACAAATTAAAATGAATGAATGAGTACAGTATCAATAACATGCCTATGTTGTTGGTAGAAAAAGTTTTTTTTTGCTGTAGTAATGCCCACATAAGCTCTTAGCTTGTGCGTAGGTAATGGGAAGGATGATGAGAGAGATGAGTGGACCTACAGCTTTAAGTGGGTTTCGAACCACCGGGAAGCATTTTTGATTTTTATAAATGTATGACATTCAGCGGAAAAAGGCCTCAACCGAAAGTAGTCACCCATACAATGGAAGTAACAGGTGCGACTTGCACGACCCCGTAGTCAACCACTTTCATTATGTTAACAACCCTATTGTTTATGTTCCTATCAGTTTATTAGCCAATTTTTCTCATTCCATCCACTTAGGTTACATATATTTTTATATATGGTTTTAAAATGCATAGTTTCCACTAATCATAAGAATCTTGTCAGTCAAAGAGGTTTGTTTATCAATAAATAGGTCTAAAAAAACCAGCATCACAATAATTGATTTGGGAGAGGCCCAGCCTAAATTTTATTAAAGTCTGTGATCCAAACTTCAGTCAAATAGTCCGCCATTCTTGAACAGTCCGCTTCAGCAGAGCTCCTTGTGGACAAACTATTAACTACCAATATTTTCTGCTGACTACTCTTTTAAGCGAAATAAAAAAATTATTTGAGTGATTTACTCAGGTAACTTATGAAATTTCCTAGATTTATTATTTTTTTGATAAATTGATGTGAAAAATTACGATTATTGAATGTGTTTTTGTAGTACAGTTGGTACACAGTTCAAGGGCGACAGCTCCAGAAAAAAGCAGAAAGTAAATAAAACATGGCTGTTTAGGTTGTGGAATCATTTGCATCTCTTTTTAGCTGTCAAATAATTACGAAGGTATGAATTGTTATTTTATTATATTTATACTAACAATTGAATTATAACTCAAATTCATAGTTGTTTCAAAGTATTGATTACACGTATAACTAACTTTCTTGAGGTCTAAATGGCTGATTAGCTTTTCAGCTGATCAGGTTGTTATTGAATTTATTAGGAAACGAAAAATTGATAGATGTTATTCTCCAAAATATTAAACTTTCAAGTTTTCAGTAAAGCTCATACCGAGATGTTACTATCAGATTAACCTAGTTATTCAATGAACAACGATGAAAATAATGCAAGGGCTTGAATCCGTAACTTAGTCCTAACCTGTACGGATTTAATTCATTGTATGCTCCGACTTTGAGAGATCTTATCCATCTATAAGATAGAACCTACTCACTTGAAATCTTGTTGAATACTTTAAAAATTTGACAAAGTTTAAAATGTTAGCACCTCAAGACGTTGCAGTTAAATTGTGTCCATATAAGTTAATCTCCGTTATTGGTGGTATCATTCTTCAAAAATCACCGTCATTGTATTCGCATTACTGCTTTGTTGACCGTTTTTGCTTTATTTTCTTTATCTGTAATTATGTTTTGCTAAGAAATTATAGCAGTATCAGATACTAATCAAATACCTTATATTTATTAGTGTATGTGGAGGAAAACTTTTGTGTGCATCATGGGACTAGAATAGGCCTACTTTTTCTTCCTTTGGAAATTATCGCCATTGCTCAAGCCATCTATCAGGCAACAACAGTCTCCCTTGGGGAGGAAAGTTGCACTTAATTCTCTAGATACAAAAATAACTATTTTTTCATGTATTTAGTCCAGTGTATTTGGTTTAACTGTTTGTATCATCATGTTTATTGCAACTGATATTGATTTTAATTAATGGAATTTATTAGTTGTACTTGGTATTTCCAGTGTATTTGGTTTAACTGTTTGTATCATCATGTTTATTGCAACTGATATTGATTTTAATTGAAGGAATTTATTAGTTGTACTTGGTATTTTCAAATATTGATATTTCATTTGTCTGTTGTTTTATATTTGTACGATGACAATATATCATATGAGAACACTTATATCGATATGAAGTCTTAATAATATTCAACTGATTTCAATAACTGTATCGTCGTCAAAAAGTTAAAAAATATATAGGCTATATAAGTTATATAATACATACAATTTGAGGTAAATAAATAATATTTGTTTTTAACAATTGTTAATGTGGATTATTGTACCATCCATAACATGTGATGAAATGAATAAATGAACTGTTAATTTGCATAATGACAAATTTGTTTTTTGTTTTGCAGCCAGGATGCCGCGTGTAACGTGCCCGGTATGCACACTGCACCTGCGGGAGGACATGTCACTCAGCAAGCACCTGCACACACACCCCAAGGCGCTGGTAATTGAGGCACTGGCACGAATGGCTGGCACCGATGCTAACGAGGGCACTCAATCATCCTCACTGGTGGCTGTCAGAACCATTGAACTGAGCCCCTACCCACGGCTGGAGCCCGCCCCTCCACCACCGCCCCCACCACAACTCACCTCCATACTCTACCACCAACAGCTGATCAGCAGCACCACGACTAGCTTTGTCGATCCCAGCTGTCTGCCTCCGCCGCCGCAACTCATGATGGCGCCGGCTGCTACCAGGCTACCTCCGCCTACCAGGCTGCCGCCGGCACCTGGTAGTGTTGTCAACCCGCTCCCGCCGCCTCCTGTTATCAGTTTCATGAATACCAACCGACAGATCTCAACCACCACTCAGACCACCAACACACAGCAATTGGATCTATTCAATGTTGGCTATGAGGAGGAGGAGGAAGAAGAAGATGACCAGGAGGAGGAGGAAGAAGAGGAGGTAGTGCACCAAGTTGATGATGATTTAGAAGAAGATAACCAGTGTCCCATTGTAACACAACATGATACCACACCTACTACAACAGCAACAGCAGCCTTTCAGTATCCACAGTTGGACAATCTCAACTTTCAAAGTCACACTCTTGAAGTTGACAAAATGGTATTGAGAGAGAATAATGTTGACAAAAATGATGATGTTCTGGTTGGTGAAGCTGGGGTTGAAGAGGAGGAAGAAGTGATGAATATCGGTACAGTGATAACCGATAGTCAGAAAATTATCTCCAACAATAGTCCATTGTATTTGGAACAGAGCCGACCGACTAGTCCTCCATATGTGAAGCAAAGTTCAGCGGCGCCGGGTTGTAGTAAAAGTCCAATTTATGTGACCAGAAAAGCACCTGGTAGTCCAGTTTATGTACAGACCAATGTGCCTGGTAGTACAGTATTTGTGCAGAACACAGAACCTGTTAGTCCAATATATACACCGAACAAACAGCCTCTTAGTCCGAATCGATTTGCACCTGGTAGCCCAGTGTACGCAACAGACAAAGCACCTGGTAGTCCTAGTATATATCGGGAAGGAATGGCGCCTGGTAGTACAATCTTTGCAGAAGACAAAGCACCTGGTAGTCCAATCTTTGCACCTGGTAGCCCAGTGTACGCAACAGACAAAGCACCTGGTAGTCCTAGTATATATCGGGAAGGAATGGCGCCTGGTAGTCCAATCTATGCAGAAGACAAAGCACCTGGTAGTCCCAGGATATATCAGGAAGGAATGGCACCTGGTAGTCCAGTGTTGCAGCATGGCAGCAAATCGGAGAGCGCAGCAGAGGTAGCGCATTCGCCGGCGTCGAGCGGCTACTCGGTGCGCGTGCGTCGTGACCTCGGCACACCTGGTAGGAGTCCGTCACGTGACGAGTACATTGTGCCCGGATTTGAGTTTGAGGGCGATGATGACGATGACGATAATAGTGAGATAGTTGACGATTCGGGCCTGAGTTTGCCGCCGTTGAATATACACACCGACGAGTCGATGCCGCCCCGTGGAGAGTTGTCCGGACATGGCACGAATAGCAGTTCTATGTGGCAGGTGAGTGACGTCATAACACTAACCAAAATTTATTATCATTTTCTTCTTTATACCATTCAACAAAACGTTCTTATAAATTAATATAAATCTTGATGTACAATTGAAAATCATAATAACCAAAGAAAGTTTTTGTTCTACCGGGTTATCATAAAAGAATGGTGCGGTTTCAAAAGAACTGGTGCGATTTTCTGACAAACATTTGACGCGGATCAGTTCATGATTCCTGTCTAATTTAGGTAGTTTGGCTTGAAAGCTGGTTTCTATACAAATTCAATGTTCGCACCATTCTTTTATGATAACTCTGTATTATAATAATGGGCTATCCCAGGAAAGGAAAAGATTGAGCCCTTGAAGGTCAAATAATGTTATAAGTAATTTGGGTAGATGTACGAGTAGCCTATGAAATACAGAGTGATAAGAAAACATTAATAATGATTACAAAATGATGAAGAGAAGAAGAATAATTTCCCAAAAGGCATTCATACTAGAAGGTACAAATCATACAAAATTATTAATCTTTGATGAGTGCAGGTTTAGGCTATGGTTTTTCCGAAGGATGAACTTGTTTTTATTATTGAGAGTTATTGAGCATTATTGCGAAAGACAAAGACATGTTCCATTACGAATCTCTTGATTCTGAAGTATCTTGTCTTTTACTCGTTCATAAGATTTATATGCGTAGCCTAATAACTAACGTTATAAAAACTAGCCTAATAAAAACGTTCATAATTTGGAAAAACCTTAGCCGAACTTGAACTGACACTACATATAGAAATGAATACTGAAAAGGAACTGGTGCATATAAGCGATATACAATGCGTCAATAAGGAGTACAGCAGTGCTAATACATTATATTTTGAGGGGAAAGTATTCCCCAAGCAGTAAATATTCTTCCTCAAGCTTTGAAGTGCGTGTTTTTTTGAAGTTCCGTTAGTTTCGATGTGGTAGGTTGAAAGCTGCATAATTACGCAGCAAGCTTTAAGTCTTATATAATATTATTTGTTTGCAGAAGATGTAATATTGTTGTATGATTTTAATTTTTGTAATGTGTTATCTTGAAAAAAAAAACCAATTTGAATTTAAATTTTGAATCTATTGCGCATCTTTCTATATAGAGTACTAGTGTCCTTGATTGAAATAATTCCTTGAAACTGAGAAAACGTTCTACAATTATAATGGTTTTCACTTCCTCTTGAGTTTTTTTTTCAATTTTTAATCTATAAATGACGAAATAATATTTTGAAATTACACAATATTGAGAATGTAGTCATATTCTTACATGTGTAATTAACTTTGTGTTGGTGTTATTTCAGACGCGAGAAATGGACGTACAACAGCAGCCGACGGGCTCGAAAAAACAGCAGCAGCAGCAAACTGCAAGCAGCAGCACCAACACTAGCACAACAGCCAGCGAATCGCAGTCGTGGAGACGCGAGCCAGAGCCAGCTGACCTGCACATCCTACCCGACAGCAGTGAGGAGGGTATCTCGGTGATACGCGAGTCTCAGCAGTCTCACAGTCTGATTCAGTTCGGTGAGCAGATCAGAGACGCAACAGGGGAGCCGTTCAGCAGTGTCTGTTTCATACAGCCGAAAAAGGAGAAGGTGAAAGTGGAAGCTGCGAGCACAATAAAGCTGGACGATATCAAACAAGACGCTGAGGTGAGGAAAGAAGTGAAACGTCGCATCAGGACTTGTATCACTTGCGACCAAGTGTTTCCCACAGCCGAGGAGTTCAACCTGCACATCAGACGCGTGCATCCGTTCGAGTGTAAGGCGTGCGGTCGGTGTTTCATGCGCGCGTCGGGACTAACACTGCACCAAAAACGTCATCTGAAAATCAAGCCCTACCGTTGCAGTTATTGCGAGAAATCGTTTGTCACCAACCAGAAACTCACCGAACACCATAACACGCACACGGGCAACTCGCCTTACAAGTGCAATCAGTGCGAGGCCTCGTTCAAACGCTACTCGAATCTCATCCAACACAAGAACCGGTCCCATCTGAAAATCAAACGCAAAGCCAAGGATTACTTTTGTGATTGCGGTGAGGTGTTTCATTCGCCGTTGAAACTAGCCTGGCATAAGGAAAGCCACGACTCGAACCCCAAAAAGTGCACCTACTGCAGTTCTAGGTTCATACACGAGGCTAGTCTCACCCGTCACATACGCAAAGCACACGATCCGCATTACATACCTGTTATAAAGAAGTTCAAAGTGTTGCAGACGACCAGAGAAAACGTGGAGTGTCCAATTTGCCACAAAGTCTGTTTGAAAGGCTCGCTAAGGAACCATATGGTTATGCACAGCGGTGTAAAGCCGTACGCGTGCAGTTCGTGTGGTAAACGGTTTTTCTCAAAGTGGAACATGAAGTTGCACATGTGGGTTCACGGGCCGCGCAGTTCGATGCCGTTCAAGTGTGACGTGAAATCGTGTAAGGCGTCGTTCGTGCGCGAAAGTGATCTCCAAGATCATCTGCGTTCTCACAAAAACCAACGGCAGTACTCGTGTAACTACTGTGGACGACAGTTTTTGAGACGGTTCAGTTGTTTGAGACACACCAGGGAACATGAACAGGTTAAAAAGCATGAGTGCAAGGTGTGTGGAAAGAAGTTTCATCGTAGTTATTATCTCACGGAGCATATGCGTACACACACGGGCTTGAAACCTTTTACCTGTCACATTTGTTCCAAACAGACCGCCACCAAAACCAATCACAACAAACATATGAAAACGCATCATGCTAGGCAGATTATTGCTAGCGAGAACTAGTCGCATTTAATTTGATGCCAGGAATTTTGTAGTTTGTGACAAATTGATAGGTTACTGAAATCTATGTTCTTGTGGCGCAGAAATTATTGTTTCTATCTTATAGACTATGTCCACACTTGGTCGATTTTGGCTGCGACTCAAGCTTGCTGCATAAAGGTGGGTTTTCGTTACTGCGACAAAGTGCCGCAGCGGAGCCCGACCCAGCGTTGCCAGATGCAATTGATGAAAAATCCCAACTATTTATAGACGCTAGGTCGGGCTCCGCTGCGGCACTTTGTCGCAGTAACGAAAACCCACCTTAATATGATTTAGTATTGGCCGCATGCCGTGTAGCACACAAAAATCGAACAAGTGTGGACATAGGGATCGATTGTGAGAAAGAGAAAGAAATGTCATGTCAGGGAGATAATATTTTAAATATTGAATAGGTTTCTGAAATCTAAAATTTTCCATTTTAATCTATTGATTGAAAAGATGAAAGTTTTACAATAGTTGACATGAATACTCGTATTCAATCAATTTCAACTGGAAATTTAATGTTTTAGAGTTTGTAATTTCTAAAAAGGTCTGTGTATTTCACATAAGAACAACACATTTGTTCAGTAATGAAGAGTTGTTTAGTTCATTCCATATCTATAAAAGATTTCATAAACTTAAGACTGATTACTAGAAATACACTGTAATAATTATCAGCTGTTATGTTTTTCAAACAGACTGCACTTGTCATCTGGATAGGTAAAAAGTCCATGTTGGGTTGACCGACCCGGATCTACTATTTTGATTAGCTATTTAATTATCATTGTACTAATCCTGAATCAAAATGATATTGCTTGGTGCAACCCATCATCATGGAAACCACTGAGCTAAATTATCCATCTGGAGGTAGCACTGATCGAAAAAGCTGGGTTCCGCCTATTTTTTCTTGTTTATTTTTTCAGCATCACTTTATTGCCAACTAATTTTTGGTACTGTCACATAGCAATAGAAAAAATTTATCAATTTTACCAACCTAACGAAATTAGACGGAACACTAATCCTGCTAGCAGCCCTAGCTTGTGCTACCTCCAGATGGATATATAGATGGTCTAGTGTGGCTTGAAGAGATCGAGAGATTGAATTATGCAAAATCTGTTGAAGAGATTTTCTTCAATAAGACCAGTGCATGAGTACAAACATAGTTTACAGATTTTAAATGATAAAATATCACAGTTCAATTTCATGAAAGCTTGCACCTCATGTTCTAGTCTATATCAATGAATGAAATTGACAAATATCAATGCTCATTTGATTTTCATCAATATCAAGTCCTTGATTTTTTGTAAATTTTAACCGTATCAATCATTCTATTCCACTTGTTTTAATTATATTCTCCCGGTTATCCGCAATAATCTATGAAATTTGAAATTGAAATTTATTGATCACAGTTCAATTTCATAAAAGCTTGCACATCATGTTCTAGTCTATATCAATGAATGAAATTGACTAATATCAATGCTCATTTGATTCTCATCAATATCAAGTCCTTGATTTTTTGTAAATTTTAACCGTATCAATCATTCTATTTCAATGTCACTGCTTGTCTTCTCTCAACTTCTGTATTAATTTCTGATGAGATTGTGCAATAAATATTTTATTCTTAATCCGATCGGCGATGTAAACATCTATCAATTTTTTATAGAAAAATTTACAATAAGCTTTCTAGTGTAATTCAATCATTTCGTGTTAATAATGTTTTATCATGAAGTAATGTATATATTGAATATACAGTTTATATTGAATGTATATAATAGTATATTAAGTATAATATTTATTAAATGTATTTAATAAATTAAACCATTGAAATTATTGCAATTAACCGAATACTCATGTACAGTCACATTCATTTAATTTGACGCTTGGCATGGCATTAGAGAGATATAGCAGGATTCTTTCAAATTGTCAGAAAACACTTTTATAGAGAGTCTTTCCTAGTCTTTGCAAACAGATAAATCAACTCCAACAACATAACCATCTCTACTAAAAACAACAAATATAACTTATTATCTGCTTCTAAATGAACAACAGAGATTGCACATTGTGTACCAAACATAGAGAGGAAGGAAGCTGGAACGGAAGTAGCCGCGTGATAAGATTTGAAGTTAGCAATTTAACATTTCAAATAACTGAGTTGTCAGCTAGTAAGCTACAATAATGTAGGCTACGCATTATATTAAACATTACAGTTGCACAGTCTGTATCAATAGGCAATTATAGTTAGCTTTAGGTCAGTTCCTACAAGTATTGTACGTATTGTATTGAACATTACATTTGTACTGTCTGTATCAATAGGCAATCATAGTTGACTTGAGTTCATCTCCTACAAGTATTGTAAGCATTATATATTATTAAACATTATAGGCTACACAGTTGCACAGTCCGTGAGCTAGAGGTAGAGTCGGACTTCTAGGTGTCAAAAAACTTGAAAACTATGATTTCGATTAATTCATCGTTCAAGTTTACCCAGCAAAATATCATTTTTGTGTTATTGGTTTCAAGTTGTTTGATAATGACGTGTGTTCAATCAGCATTCAAGCCAAGAGAGGAGAAAACCAAGTGTCCTGCTGTGAAAGCTCTCAGGAATTTCGATTTGGAAAAGGTAAGGTGGTGGTTCAATTTCGAAAGGAATAATTATCAGACACTGCTATTAAATACCGTACATAATTATTATTAATTCACCAAACACGATTTTCAAACGATATAGCAGTCTATATTGGCGCTTCACCACGTGAGTGGGTAGCTTTAATTAATAGTCAAAATTTAATTAAAATTCATAAATATAGACTGTTATGACATTTAAAAATTGTGTTTAAAGTGAATTTCAATTCAATCTTTATCGTTAAAAAGAAAAACATATACAAAAGAAAATTAGTAAAAACGATGGAAATAATATACAAACATGAAATTATGACACATTTCACAAGAACAAATAAAACCTCTACATCACCCACCATAGGAAACTCGTGTGCTGGGTGAGACAGTTCTCAATTATATTGGAATCAATAAATTGAATCACAATAGCCTGCTCATAATACTATTTATTGAGAGTTATCAATAAAGAATTATTATTAACTAAATAGCAGCTCGACATGGAAAATGGAATAGAAGACTTATAATTATTAGTTGAACGAAAATCCGAATAATGTTAAAAATAATTCCTCTCCAACTGCAAACATTATCATTATCAACAGAATAATAATAAATCATTTTATTTGTTCTCGGAAAACCATACAAATGAGTTGAGTTAATTGACAAATAATAAATACCTTCAATCCAGCTTATGATTATCTATATTAGAACTTATTCCCTCTATTCCTTATATGTAGAGGAGGAAATTCGATGAAGACTGCACTGTACAAGAAAAATTGAAAACGGGGGTACCATATCTAAAGCTGCCATATCTCAGTCAATATTGGTCCAATCTTAACAAATAAGGTTCCAATCGATTTTTAATTAAATTTACTAAAAACCTTTATTTCTGTAAAATTTTCGTTATATCAACGGTTTCCGAGTTATTCAAGGAACAAAATTTCAAATGGCTGTCATTTTGTTTTTTGGATTTGAAAAATTGTCATTATTTTTTTGTAGCTTTGTCTAGATGTCATACATGTTGGTGCAAAGTTTCAATTCCATATGTTTCACCATTATTGAGATAAAAAATAATAAGTGAAAAAAACAAAATGGCAGCTGTGTGAGTAACTAAGGACTTCCGGACAATTTAAATATGATATTTAGATATGGTTTTTACCCAGGAACAATGCCCTAGAGGCCTATACCCTGTTCATCGAGAGTTGACAGAAGGCTCCTTCTATCGGCACGGTGTCAGGCCAATTCACAAGCGGTCCTAGCGCTATTCTATACTGCTATACTAGGATAGGAATGTTTGTGTAAGGGATGACTGTGACCTGGAATCTGTCACTCTTCCGACGATGACCTTGCTCTGTATTGACCCAGCGCTCTGTCCCGTTAGTTTTTAGGAGGAGCCTTTCTGTCAACTCTCGATGAACAGGTTATAGAGTATTAGGTCAATTCCCACATTGACGACAACGACACGACGACGACATTCTCATTTCGTTCTGCGCATGCGCGTCACTAGCCCATGCTCTGATTGGTCCATGTCTATCTTTGTTTACAAAATGATAGCTCTCAAGTCTCAAAATTGCAGTACTGGTATGACTTGAAAAGGTTTGTATTATAATTTTATTTACTGATTATTATATTTATATTGTCGTAGGCTACTAATGTTATTAATATTAATTGACAATAATTGATTCCGAACAGCGAACATTCAAACTTTGTACCTTGTCACTTAACCTAAAAATTCGGCTGGTCAGAAGTTCTGAAAGGATGGACCAATCAGAGCGCGGGCTGGTGACGCATGCGCAGAACGAAATGAGAATGTCGTCGTCGTGTCGTTGTCGTCAATGTGGGAATTGACCTTTAGTAGGGAGTTCTGAAACACTCTGTATATAGTGACGAGTTGTCTGAGGCCTGTATGCACCATCTTTGTTTAGAATCAGTTCAACTGAACGTAGTTTTAAACTGAAGATCCACATGTTTAACTTAAATCCATGTTTAACTCAACATGTTTCAACTGTAAATCCACAGTTTACTCCAAGTTCTAATAATTTCAGTTCTTCAAGTTGAGTTGAGTTCAGTTTACTTCAAGTTCTAATATATTTGCTGCAGCTAATGGGATCGTGGTATGTAGTGCAGTACTATGCCAGCTCTGAGGAGGATCTGTCCTACAAATGTATGCGACTTGACTTTTCAATGTCGACCAGTCCGCTGTCGGACAACATGCACGTCTACCTCAACTTCAGCTACATTTTCAGCGATGACCCCGACAAAGAGCGTCTGCTGGGCAACATCACCTGGATTATACCCGACAACAGCCATCCGGCTCACTGGATTCATATGGAGGATATTTGTAAGTTAAGGCAGACATTTTTCAATCTTTTGTAAAAGAAAGAAGTGTTGTAGGTAATTAGAGTTGAAGGTAGACTACTACTACTACTATAGTCTGGCAACAGACAAAAAAACCTTCGCGCATCGTATCACTCAAGTGATACAGTATCACATAGTACCACTACTCTAATGAGCGAGTGAGATAAACTGCTGCATTGCATAACGTGCGCTCTCTCTCTGCGCAGTAGAGTGTTCTTATTTTGGAGGCTCTTTTGTCTGTTGCCAGACTTTACTACTTCATATTTTACTACTATAATTCCATAATACGAGATATATTCATACTTATACTGTATTTTAAAGTCTACTACCATCATCTCATCTGCCACCTTCCTTCACTCATTATAGTAGGCAGTGGCGGATCTGGGGGGGTCTGTCAGTCCTTTGTTATAGCATCAAATAGTGAAATAGCGGTGACTTATTACCTTAGACCATGAGTATAGAATAGACACGGTCTTCACGTAAGAAGTCTTTGAAGCAAACATCTCTACTGTTCTTGCCCCTAAGAGAGAGTGCTGAGAGCGAGTGAACTGTGCGAGAGAGACAAGATTATATCAGCTGTTGAGATACAGTACTACGACTACACTAAATTCCAGGGCCGTCGCATGGTCTATTGGTGCCCGGGGTGAGATGTCAGGCGCCCTTCCATGTAGGCCTATAGCGGCGCTACTGTTAGTGTAGCCTATAATACGAGAGCAAAGAACGCTCGTATAGTTGAGACTTGTGGTCTTGCCCCAAGAACGCTCGTATAGTTTTCGACTATAAATGATTTGCCCCTAATCAGCCAATTCATGTTTGCTTCAACATTTATAGCATAGGCCGTGTCTATTCTATACATGGTCTGAGCTTATTACCATGCATTTTTTAAAGAATTATTTTATACTACAGTATGAGTTGAATTGATTAGATAAAAGATAATTAGTACAATCCGCTCTCAAATAGTTTTGGGAGCACCAAAAAAGTTGTTTGAAATGATAAGCGTCTTCAATGATAAGAAATCTTCACTGGAGTGCCTAAAGCTAAAGGTAGTCGAGATATTTGGGACCTCTTGATCACTCTGTATATAATAATTCATATCAAAATTATTTTAATCTTGCGTTAATTTTAGGACACCCCCGTTACTGTACGATGTACTTATCTTAATATTAGCAAGCGTGTATATGAACTCTCATCCATTTTGAATATTGAAAAAAGTTGTAATGACATTAATTAATTTTGAATTCAGGTGCTTGGTAAAATAAACATTCATAAATGAATTTTAAATTTGATCTGTTTATACAAAATAGGCCTAAGTACGGTAAAGTAGTATATTTAAATGTAGATATTAATTATTCAATTGAATTGAAGTTTTATTCTCAATAAATACAATAAAATAGATAAATACAATAAATAAATTAATAAAAATAATTAATTATTATATTATTATATATTATGATTATATTATAATAATTATATTATTATTAATTATAATTATATGATTAATTATATATTAGATACAGTATCAATTCTCTGTTTGGCGTTTTCCTCTTCAATTTTTCAAATTCAAAATGGATGAGAGTTCATATACACGCTTGCTAATATTAAGATAAGTACATCGTACATTCATACTACCGTATCAATAGTTTTCTCTAAAATAAGGTTTGAAGTGGAATAGCCTAATATAAATTATCAAATTATGAATAAAAATAAAACGCTTTCCCCAACACTGCTTAAGCAACAGCTGAAGCTCAATATTGACTTTTTCTATTCTCCGAATGAGGCTTATATACTATTTCTCTCATCTATCTTTCTATTTCTATCATTTGTCGGGAAGTAGACAATAGAAGGGAAAACTGGCTTAGTCAGGTGGCACAGGCTCTCTATGCTGCCTACTTTCTATGCTAACCTACTAGCGAGGTTAGCTACCAAGAAAGGTTAAGACCGCTGACTACTGCCAGTTTTCCCTTCGACTAATTGGGTACATCCCTCATTTTTGTCTTGTTCTATTTTCTCACAGACGAAGGGGTCTACAACACCTACGTTCTGGATTCGGACTACAGCAGCTGGAGCCTACTGCTGCACTGTGCAGAAAAGACGGGCAGCCCTCGATACCTGTCCAGCTTCATAATGTCGCGAACGGCCAAACTACCCAACAACGTGGTTTCGTTTCTAAGGGAAAAGCTGCCACGCTACGAGATCGATCTGGAATACATGTTCAACATGTCGCAGCATCATTGCTCCAGTCCTCAAAACGAGCTGCACTATGCTACTTCGGCTCATGTCAACAACAAAAAGCACGGCTCTAGACGTCATCCTTTGAAGCACGTTCATCACTGAGATAGATAACGTACCGGTACAGTGACATTCATTTAATTTGACGCTTGGCATTAGACAGATAGATAGATATTATTTCTTGACGTTGCTGATGACCGTAGAGTACGATGGCAAAGAAATAATATCTTTCTATCTATCTATCTAACAATAAAATTTAACAATAAACAATGAGCTCTGCTCAGTTTTAATTATCTCTTTCACTATGGATCTATCATCTATACTTATTATTTTATGCTGGTTGTATTGGAGTTTTTTCTTTCACTTTACTTGTGATTTTATGATATAGCAGTTGCATTTTTATGGGTCTCATTATTCTCTCATTTATATTGTATAAATTATTCAACATGTTTTTTATAAACATGTAAGAGTGTTTTGATCTTGAGTTTAATTAGCTATGTCACTTTTCATTTTATTATTTTTGTTATTGTTTCACTTGAACAGCTGCTTATTTTTGTTATCTTTGTATTCCCTCCCAGGTTAAAACTATTAGTATTGTATTGGAGGGTTGAGTATAAGAGAGGGCCGACTGCGCCCTCTCAGGTTAAAATAAAGGCAGTCATTCTATTCTATCTAATGCCAAGCGTCAAATTAAATGAATTGCAGTGTACGGATGATGAAGTATGCTAGGGCCATAATATACGAGGCGGCTTCAATTTTTCTGCGCTTGCGTCAATGCCGCCTCGTATATTATGTCCCTTACATAATAACAGATATAGAGAGTGAATTTGTAATCTTGGAATTTCATAGAATAATTTTTATAAGTAGGCCTAGTATAACTGCTAATATAGCAGCTATACTCATAGTAGCCTATCAAAATTATCTTGTTAAGCAAATTCATCATTAAGGAGAAACATACTGACGGCATAGGCGTAATTTTCAGAACGAATTACTGTATTTGTAATAAAATACAGTACTGTATTATAAATTTATGATAAGAATAAAATAATTTTTCATTTTGGAGCAGTATAAAAAGTCTTGACTAAAATTAACACTTGAATCAAATATATCTTGATATATATTTAAAATTTCTCCAAAATAGGTGGAAGAATGTAAACAATGTTGTCTATTCCACAATGAATATTATATTTAAAAACATACTTATGTTTCGATGCTCGTATGGCATCATCTTCAGTGTTGAGTTGAGCCTAAACTCTTCACTAGGTAACGTATAGATAGTCTAGACCACTACTCAACCTTGGAATATAAATGTAATACTTTGTGATAGAAATAACTACCTTGTAATAATAAAATTATTATACATCATTTGGTTTAAAAATTCATTACACTACTGTATTATTTCATGAAAAAAGTATAGGCCCTATGTGTAGGCCTGCCATATAAAAAACTTATGATAAAACATACCAGCTATAATTAGTTAAATGGTATTTACACCATTAAATTTTCCATCAATTATAATTTATATTCCATCCATTAACACTAACAAACAGCTAAGTCACTCATACACTAGACACGTAGAGGGTAGACTACTGTTACAAAGCGGCATATTGTCTAGTGTGTATGGGTCCTTACGAGATCAGCTTTTATTCAGTTAGGCTAGGCGTACACCAGTTAGTCAAGACAAGACAAGACGAGATTAGTCACTTTTAATCACAGTACTTCACATAGTTGCTTATGAAGCAACACACACCGATTAGTCATTGCATCGGTGTGTGCTGCTTCATAAGCAGCTATGTGAATTATTGTGACTAAAGGTGACTAATCTCGTCTTGTCTTGTCTTGACTAACCGGTGTACGCCTAGCCTTAGGCTATTTCATTGGAAGGACTTCTTATAAAATTTGATGAAAAATTGGATAGTTTAGCATACGCCTCAAAAAAATAAGATCAAAGGCTAAATTTTTTAAACATAGATTATATACATAATTTAGCGGTATTTTAGATTGAATTTTTAAGACATTCACAATGGATAGATCGTGTGAATCACCAAAAAAATAGTATTACCAAATTTTTATTTTATCGTATGGCTTTTATTGGTGGGGAGACCCTAACCCCGGTCGTACACCGGAGCAATAAGCAATTGGCAACCAGCAACATATGGATCAAATTATTGTCTACTCCATACAAACCAATAGTTCAATGCACACCGAAACAGCTGCTTTAGGTGTGCATTGGACTATTCGTTTCTATAGAGAAGACGATCATATGATCCAAATGATGCTTATTGCCTATTGCTTATTGCTGTACGAGCTGCCTTACGGGTAGGTTCCACCTCGCCTCATTGCACAATTTTTTGTGTCGGTCACCCATCCGAGAGCGGTCTTGAATGTTTGTTACTGAACCACATGATTACTTAGCAACCGCTCTCACCGAGTGACCAAATACATCTGATAGTCGATGATTGAACAGAATTTGCTAAAGCAAAGTAGCGAAACACAACTAATTTTCCATGATAAAAATTTATTCTTTCGAAATTGAGCCTATATGTGTCCTTCGAGATTAATAAGGCGTTCACGTAGTGCTGCCATGTATCTGACAAGAAACGTCTGCAGAGCAAGATCGCTTATTTTCTTGGGCTCCCATCCGCCCAGATCTCCATTCAGAATCCATTTAATTTCGCTTCTTTCCTGGCCCATTATCGGAGATATCACCATACAAGACGGACCATTGTGACCTCTGGGAATCAATATTTCAATTAATGTTGCACCTAATGTCAACTAAAGGCTAGGCGTACACCGGTTAGTCAAGACAAGACAAGACGAGATCAGTCACGTTTAGTCACAGTAATTCACATAGTTGCTTATGAAACAGCACACACCGATTATAGTCATTGCATCGGTGTGTACTGCTTCATAAGCAACTCAATCAATCAATCAATCAATCAATCAATATTTATATAGGTGTACGCCTAGCCTTATGAAGCATCACACACCGATGCAATGACTAATCGGCGTGTGTTGCTTCATAAGAAACTATGTGAAGTACTGTGACTAAACGTGACTAATCTCGTCTTGTCTTGTCTTGACTAACCGGTGTACGCCTAGCCTAATGACGCACCTCTCCATATAACATGTTTTGGGAAGGTGGTAGACTGTTTTTGGTTATAGGCTAAGGCCACACTACAAGGACTTTTGCTTGATGCTAAGAGCCAAGTTAGTGACTCGCATAGTGACTGATCCTAGTGAACCAACACATTGCGTACTATTTCAATTGGACACTGCGAGCGACATGCTAAGGTAGGAGCATCGTTAGGCTAGGCGTACACCGGTTAGTCAAGACAAGATTAGTCACAGTAATTCACATAGTTGCTTATGAAGCAGCACACATTGATGCAATGACTAATCGGTGTGTGTTGCTTCATAAGGTGCAGTTACACCAAAGCGAACAGTAGCGAACGAGCAGTAACGAATGCTAAATTCGATTTGGTGTGACCAGCAACACGAGCGTCAGCGAACAACAATCGGCCGTGTTCTCAAGTGTTCGGTAGCGGCATGTTCGCGTTCGCGCTTGCTCCATCCATTGTCGGTTTTGTAGCGAACGATCAAAGGAAATTTGCGTTCGCTCTAGTTCGATGCTCGCTTCAGTGTGACCACATCTCAACATTATCAGCTTTGTTATTTACCTGTGTCAACTGTTATCAATAGAGTTCTTTGTTTAGTTTTGCTACAATATTATTCCCTATAATTGTTCAAGTATGGAGTGGACTGATGAAAAAGAGTTGGAGCTGATTGAAGAATACAAATCAGGCCATTGTTATGGGACCCTAGTGCTGCTGATTATAAACTGTTACTGATTATAAACTGGACTTCTTGTGGTGGCCGGAGCACACGCGAACGAAGCGACAAACAAGACGATTCATGTGTGTTAACTCTGGTGTGACTACCCCCATTCGCAGGTGTTCGCGAATGCTGCCGAACCACAGCGAACACCAGTGAACGTTCGGTTCGCTCCTGTTCACTCTGGTGTAACCGTACCTTTAAGCAACTATGTGAATTACTGTGACTAAACGTGACTAATGTCGTCTTGTCTTGTCTTGACTAACCGGTGTACGCCTAGCCTAATGTCGCACCTCTCCATATAACATGTTTTGGAAAGGTGGTAGACTGTTTTTGGTAAGGCTAAGGCCACACTACAAGGATCTTTGCTTGATGCTAAGAGCCAAGTTAGTGACTGATCCTAGTGAACGAACACATTGCGTACTATTTCAATTGGCCACACTGCGAGCGACATGCTAAGGTAGGAGCATCGTTAGGCCAGGCGTACACCGGTTAGTCAAGACAAGACAAGACGAGATCAGTCACGTTTAGTCACAGTAATTCACATAGTTGCTTATCAAGCAACACACACCGATTAGTCATTGCATCGGTGTGTGTTGCTTCATAAGTAACAATGTGAAGTACTGTGACTAAACATTACTCATCTCGTCTTGTCTTGTCTTGACTAACCGGTGTACGCTTTGCCTAGGGAATTGGCAAAAGTATGGTGGATTTGTCTGAGCTAACCAATCAAACCTTAGCACTTATAGTGTGGCCTTAGCCTTACCGTAGCCTATACAAAATCGATGCACGCTAACAAAATATTCATAATGATATATTACTATTTTTATAATTTGGCTGATAGCGAATAACTTTCATTTAACATTTATATGGTACCAAAGATAATAAATTATCTTTATCAAAAGATAAATTATCTTGAGTTATCAAAAGAAAAAGATAATAAAGATATAAATTATGGTACCAAAGATAATAGATTTAATACATTAGGCCTAATAGTAATATTCATTATTTCAAGTCATAATATAAGTAACGGATAATGTTATGTTGATTTTTTTCACATAAAAACTCTATGAAAAAAGAACATTTAAAAAAGAAATTATCAGAACATAGCCCGTTATCATGAAAACGTTAAATGAGTCCATGGTCATAAGTCATTCCCCATCAGCCAAATTAAAAAACTACTACTTTGTTTTTCCACAAAAATACGTACTGTACCGTATTTAAAAAAGAAATTATCAGAACATAACCCGTTATCATGAAAACGTTAAATGAGTCCATGGTCATTCCCCATCAGCCAAATTAAAAAACTACTACTTTACCTGATAAGAGCAGATCGTTGCTGAGACCGTAGATAAGGACAGTCATAGTCGACTGACACAGACGAAATAACAATTGACTCTCTTCCCAGTACAATCATCTTGGTTCTATGGTTCAAAAGCACAAAATCTCTAGCCTTCAGCACTTTGCCGGGGGTGATAATCGTTTGAACAATGTGCGTGTTCGCGTTTATTCTCTGAAAAAAAAAATAGAACACAATAAGTACGAAAATATAATAGATTAGAGGCTACTATAGTCTGGCAACAGACAAAAGAGCCTCCAAAATAAGAACTCTACTGCGCAGAGAGAGCGCACGTTATGCAATGCAGCAGTTTATCTCACTCGCTCACTAGAGTAGTGGTGATACTGTATCACTTCAGTGATACGATGCGCGAAGGTTCTTTTGTCTGTTGCCAGACTATACTAATTAGATACATTGATATACTTTACTTACATACTGCCCGAGTCCAAGCTCCGTGTCTCTGCGACGGCTGCAGAGCAGAGGCGAACAGAACTATACTACTACACTACAAAAACTTCGGATTTCGATGATGTATTGCATTTCTCCGAGGGATACGGAGCTTAGACTCGGACAGTACAATGACATACTTATAAGCTTATAAGATTCATTAGTAAGTGAGCACATAATATAGCTGTTAATAATAGTGAGCGGAGATAATTGAACAGGCCACGGAGGGGAATAGCCTATACATTCTAGTACCGTATAACTGGGATAGTGTTCTAATATACGTGGCACAGTCATTACATCACAGATATGTCAAGAGAAAATGATCAAGAATTGATTTGAAAGTAAAAAAATTTCAAAGATATATTATAACTTATACATGAATAATAGTGGATGTGAAACGGTTTTCGCCATTCATTTTCTCTTGAAATTCTGTATTGGAATCATGTATAACAATGACCGCCTTCTCATTTAAAAAATGGAGTTAAATTCAAGATTGCGGACCAGATTTTTGAAAAGGCATAGTAAAGTAATATTTTCAATAATTTTAGAACGATCCCAATGTCACCACTACCGTCAAATTACCTTCTTATATAAGAAATATCAAGTAGTTTCCATACCTTTCCCCCATCCTTGTATGTGTGTAATCGCTTTTTACCTATTCTACAAGACTCCTAGTTAATTTAAATGAAGCAGGTCCTTGATTTTATTGTTATTTATTAATTTAAAAATACTATGAAAGTGAGATACTGTGTCACAAGTCTTGAACCAACCTTCAACATGGTACACTGCATTGTTAGTTTCGGACTCCATTGATGGACCGAATCGATTTCATCGAAGACTATACGACTTATTGCATCTGGTCTTGCATCCACAACAGCCTATAAGGTAGAAGAAACCTGTATTTTAGAATATTTCATCACATTAATCTTGACACATCAAAATATATCAATCATCATCTTTAATTTTTTATCAATTTTTATTTCGTACAATCATATTCAATTAAGAAGCAGATTTGAGTACCTACAATATAATAGTAGCGTGTGTACAGTAGCTTTGAAACAATTATAATTCTTATTCTACTAAATATATTAGATAGATAAAATTGAATATACTATTCGAATCTCAAGATACTTATGACTGAGTATTTGATGGCTGGGAATAAAATAACATTCAGTCCTGGAAGATGCAATTTAATTTTATTTCTTCACATTGGAATTTGTTTTGAAGACAATTTAGGTTTTTGTCTGAATTTCATTCATTCATTTCAATTACAAATAGATACATTTCAAATTGATAACGAAACGAAACGTTTTGCGCATTGGTCTACCCTACTTCAATGCTAACTAAACCTGTCTCACTGGTTTGGAGCAAACAGAAACGAAACTGTTTTGTTTCGCCATTCCGTGTGTGCGTTGGACTGAATGAGAAATTACCCCTAGAGTTGTACAAATAAATTACCTTCTTAATATTATATATTTATTCAAGAGTTGTATAAATAAATTTACCTTGAGAAGAAACGTCCTTTTTTTATTAATTTCAATGTACTCGATACTATCTTCGCCAGGATCCTTTATTCGCACCCAATCTGCTTGTTTAGTCGACAAAAGGATGCTCAACGCTTCGTTTTGAGCGGCTCTATATATTTTGAAATATTCTGCAAAGGTCTGCAAAACAAATTGAAATTGGTATATTAGTAATATAATACACCTAGATTGGGTTATATTCTACTAATATTATATATTACTTGGGTTATATTTCTATACCTAGACGCCAAAGCATCAGTTAAAGAACATTTTGCTCCCTTGAACATGTAATGACAGTTTACAGCCTTTACATCTTTGAGACCATTATATTTATGTGTAAAAGAAAACCTTGGAAATATCTTGCCGCTAGGTTACAATCATAGATACAGCACTAGAAACAGAGACAAACTTTTAAATTTGCAAAGCCACAACCTTGAGTTCTTCAAGAAGAAGCCCACATACATTGGAGCCAAGTTTTATAACAAATTACCAACAAAAGCCGAATTCCAATAAATTCAAATCAGAATTAAAGAAATACTTGACAGAGAGTGCTCTTTATAATATCGAAGAATACTTTTCTCAATAAATAAGGTCAGCTTCTATTAGTTGAATGGTATTTTCATGTTAAATGTGGATTAAGTATTGTTAGAGACAATTGGAGTACTAATTGGGTTTCTAGTTCCAATTGTCTCTGGTATTGTACTGATTTCAAATAAGAATGTTTTACCCTGTAGTATGTTTCAGTATTTAATTACGTTGATTGTAGCTGTGAACTATTATACTTTCAAGAATAAACAATTTTTAGTGAACTATGAATCTTGACACTATTCAATGTATACGTATTGTACAGTTTGATGAATAAAGAAATCATGAAATGAAATACATGTACGATTAAAATTCACTTATTAATATTTACAGTATTCTAAACATGACTGAGAATAAGTTTAACCCTTCAAAGGGTCTATTATTTTATATTTCATTCATTATTATTTGTCTATTATTATTACTATTATTATTGTTATTATTATTTTATTTGTCTATTATTCTTTTGTACTACTGTACCTTGTTTTTGCGATTCCATTAGTTTTCATTTTCTATATTTGTATTATTTGATTTTGTTTTGAACTATCTTGAAATCTTTGCATTGTTATATTTTCTATTACCAATGTCACCTATTGCTTTTTTCTTTACATTGTGTAAATCAATTTGAATTTCTTGTGAATTGAATTTCAATTCACACGTTTTCACAAATTTCAATTGAATGTGTAAATCTTGTATTTCTTTTTTCTTTCTTTTCATAATATAGATTACTTTAAAAAAATCCAATCACTTGTGTAAATAAGGCTCTTCATGGTTATCACTGAGAGCCTTTGTATGTAATGAATGAATGGATAAATAAATAAATAAAGAGCAGGGATCATCACTTACTGCATTGAAAAAGGTAGAAATCATAAAATATATTTTTTAGAACAATCAAATTTTTGGAAACAAAATGCAAAGTTTTTTCAAAATGACATAAACTTAATAATATACAGGCTACGGTATGGTTGAACAATTCGATTGTATAGCAGTATCCATTTAACTTGTCAGAGAATAGCTGATTTAACGTTAGTAAACGAGCGTACATCAATCAGCTGTTTTCTGAGAAGTTAAATGGATCCTGCTATACTAGGTACTCTTTTAGTTTTATTCAGCAGGTTAATACCGGTACTTGAGTTCAATCAATGCTGATTTCAACTCCTAAAATATATTGTAATGTGTGGGAAAAGTTCAGATTTTTTGGAAAAGTAGCCTATTTGGTTTGAAGGGACTTATCCCTTACCCTCCCATTAGCCAAGCACAAGCCTAAAGTTCATGCGGGCATCGCCCTCACAAAAACTTACCTCATACGCTGATAATAAACTGCCCTCCGACGAATTATTGGTTAATCTGGGTCTGGCATTGTCAGATGAGCGTCTGAACTGGGTTTCATCTTTCACTGATAGTACTGGAAAGAGAATATTTAAAATTTAACACCCGAAAAGTAATACCTTATAATTATCTTATTAAATAGGTACCTCAAATACGTCAAGTTGGACACTTGCACAATAGAGCTAAATAGATGGATAAGCAAAGAAACACTATGACTATGGTGAAAACATCTTTATGGTATATCTTCTAAATATTTTCACTTATCTATAAGATGAAAAGAAAACTTATTTTGCAATTTGTAAAAAGGAAAATAATTTGTCATAAAGATGAAAAAAAGAGAATATGCAATTGATTTGCGTTTTTTCCAAATTATGCGTCTTGTTCAGACTCGGATAAATTAAAAAAAAAACTTGAGAGTTTAAATTATCAATTTTTTTTGTGTATGAAATACGCACTAAAGTGCAAGAAAACTTCACTCAATTGCTCCAGGTCATTAATAATAAGGCTAGGCGTACACCGGCTAGTCAAGACAAGTCAAGACGAGATTAGTCACGTTTAGTCACAGTACTTCACATAGTTGCATATGAAGCAACACACACCGATCAGCCATTGCATTGGTGTGTGCTGCTTCATAAGCAGCTATGTGAATTACTGTGACTAAACGTGACTAATGTCGTCTTGTCTTGACTAACCGGTGTACGCCTAGCCTAAGAGTCGATGTTTTTTTTTATCATCCGAACGAAAACGCACGCATGAGTACAGGACTATTGATGGTAATTCAAAAGCTATCAAACTTGATTGTTGATTGGAAATTAAATTCTGATCGATGTTTATGCAACCGGCTGTGAACGTGCTGAGCACAATATTCTAAACCGAACAAAATTGAACATTGTGTCAAAAAGCATATTGGCCAATATTTATTGAAGCTCTCTTCAGTTTATTAATGAAATTATTCCAGATACATAGGTAGTAGGCTACATAAAATCACTTCTAAGCTTAGATGAAGTATTCGGCAAAGGCAAAGCAAATCACTTGTTTTTAGAACTTGAAAAAAGATGAAGCTTGTTTCACATCTTTCGATAACAGACACTTTATGTATTGTGTCTAACACTGAATTTTTAAAATTATAATTAAATATGAATAAAAATAAAAATAGTCATATTTACCAGCAATTGACCGCGTCAACATGTCAATGATCACTGGTCAATGGACCAGTGATGTCCGTGAAAAATAATTATGGAGAATTGTGTAAGCAACTTATACACTCACCAGCATAATTGTCGTGCCATTTTTTATACAGTATTGGCTTTTATAAATTTATATAATGGCACAGAGTGCTTTATAGATATTATAGAATGGCACGGTGTGCTATATATATATACATTTATAAAAGCCAATATAAAAAAATGGCTCGACGTGCAATGCTTGTAAGTTTATGAGTCGCTTAAGGTATAGCAGGATTTTTTTAAATTGTCAGAAAACAGCTGATTGATGTACGCTAGTTTACTAACGTTAAATCAGGTGTTTTCTGACAAGTTAAAAGAATCCTGCTATACACGGTACAAGTCTAAAAAGTGTCAGTAGAAGTGAGAGAGGCATTGAAATACGTTAATGATGCTCATGAGTTAGAATTAATATAATATTATGGTCTGCGCTACCAACCTGCATCATGGGGAGTTGATTTGATTGATAGATTTGATTCAATGGATTTATGCTTGAGATCGGTCACAGTTCCGTACTCAGAATTCTCTTCAACATCATTCTTAGCTGAAAAAGTTTGAATGAGATTTGCGTAATCCTATATAGACTAAAGAGCACTGGAATGCTCCAGCATAGAGAAAGCATACGCCAAAAGTAGATTACTCATCTGATAGGGACGGCTGTTCACTGTACGGCGAAAGTAGTTCGTGTCAGGCGAGTTCAGAGGTCTCGCCGATCGCTCTCATTTGATTTTTTTTCCGAGGATGATGCCCACATGAGCTCTAGGCTTGTGCGCGGGTAATGAGTGGGGTGATGATGAGATATGACGACTACTTATTAGGCAGTCGGGACCGACGGCTTAACGTCTCCTCCGAAAGACGGGAGTGGCCGTATTTGTCAAAATCCTTTTCCGTCAACCAGGCTCGAACCCTGGCCCAATGGATTTTATCTGACTGCTGATAACTTAATCAGTCTGACGCCTTAGCCGCCTCGGCTACGAACCACTCCAAATGAACACAGCATTGATTCAGCAAATGATCAAAGTATAAATATATTAATTTAATTTGGCGGATTGTGAATAACTTTAATTTAACATTTCTATGGTAACGGGTGATGTTGTGTTGATTTCATTTTTAAATTATGTTATAACAGTATTTATGTGAAAAAATCAACAGAAACATTATACTATTATACATTACTTTTGTTATGACTTGGAATAATGAATATATTACTATTAGGCGTAATGTATTAAATTTATTATCTTTGGTACCATATAAATGTAAAATAAAGGTTATTCGCTGTCTGCCAAATTAAGGCTGTGCATCAGCTTAAAAAAAACTTTTTTATGGTGATATTTTTCTAAGTTTTACGATTTGGATACTATCAAGCTATCAAAATGAAATACTTTTTAGAGGAAAATTTTTTTTCTTGTTCATTAGTTTTTGAGATATGGGCGTCTAAAGTAAAAATTTTCGGGGAAATTAATCTCAAAATTAGTTGCAAATACAATTATGAAATTTTGAGCATACGTGCTTGAAGGTATTGTCTATCACTTGACATAATTAGTTTCTCAAAAAACTAAACATAAAACTACAACCTAAGTGGAATTAGGTTATCACGGCGAGGTGGAACAACCTTCGGGTCTCCCCACCGACAAAAGCCATACGCTAAATAAATAAATAAATAATTAGTTTCTCAAAATATCAACTTTTGAGAAAAATTACAAATTCTCAATTTAATTTAAAATTGAGTTATTTTTTTAAAGAAATTATTTTCGAAAATATTTTTTTTCAAATTGGTTATTTTGAGAAACTAATTATGTCAAGTGATAGATAATACCTTCAAGCACGTATGCTCAAAATTTCATAATTGTATTTGCAACCAATTTTGGAATTAATTTCCCCGAAAATTTCTACTTTAGACGCCCATATCTCAAAAACTAATGAACATGAAAAAAAAATTTTCCTCTAAAAAGTATTTCATTTTGATAGCTTGATAGTATCCAAATCGTAAAACTTAAAAAATATCACCATAAAAAAGTTTTTTTAGCTGATGCTCAGCCTTAAATGAATACACCTATACTCTTGAGTCCCCAGAGATATCGCCACCATCACGTCGCTTCTCTGTCGTTCACTATTAAGTTAAGGTGGGGTTTCGTTACTGCGACCGAGTGCCGCAGCAGAGCCCGACCCAGCGTTGCCAGATGCAATTGATGAAAAATCCCAACTATTCTTTAAATAGTTGGGATTTTTTGTCAATTGCATCTGGCAACGCTGAGTCGGGCTCCGCTGCGGCACTCGGTCGCAGTAACACGAAAACCCACCTTTTAGGATAAGTTAATCATCTACTTGTGTGAGCTTTTTCTATGGTTCCAGATTCCAACAATCAACTATCATAGCTAAAAATGAGAAATATTTTAGCAATTAATATCACATGAGGCTCAGCGCATCGGAACGCTTGGCCGACAATCATAAACTTGAGTATTGCTGTAGTAGTAAAAGTAAAAACACACATATATAGCTAAATAATTTTTCTTTAACATAGGCTATAGAAAATTGGTCGACAGCCCTTATATACTCACGGTATAAACTACAGTATTAAATCCATTAGGTATTCAAAATTCTACTCAAACATTGTAAAAGCGTACAATTCATCAACTTCTGCTGATCCCCATTTGTTTTTTCCGGTGTTGTGAGACCAAATATACAACAGAAAACAATAACTAAAACCAGAATACATGGAATAGCAACGATAATCATGTCTATCATTTGGATAGACATGCCAAAATACATATTTTGATTTGTAAACATAATTGTGCTACTCAAGGAGGATATAGATATGACATGGTGCAACTACCAACTATGAAGTTTTGAAATTTATAGGTTACCGCCGGTATAAAATGTGATTGATTTCTGATTCAATTCATTGCCTTTATGATAGTGAATAATTTTATTATTATCACACTCTGGCAGGGGGCTGTCATAGACGGAGTGGAAGTATTGTATCTTCCCTATGTTAAAAAGGGGTGTAGGCTGAGTCTCGATCACGCTAGTTTCCGGACGGAGTTTTGGCGCTGTATTTGAATTCAGAGCCTTTATGTTGAGTTTCATTTTCATGAAGACTTTTAAAAGTTTATGGTATCTTTTGCGGTATGAATCAAAACTGTTGAGAGAATATGGTTAATATTTAAGGCAAAATATAACATTTTTGTTAGATTCTTTGTTTTTTAGGTTGGTTTGAGTAGAAGTAGGTGTGATTCTCTACTAGAGGTTAGAATGGTTATTCACTAATTCACTAATAATAATGGTTAACTTCTAATATCGTTATGCGTGTATCAAGCTTTTGAACCATTCGCTATTCAATCAGAATCAGCTGTAATTATTATCAATTTACGATGTTTTCAAATACACCGCTAAAAGTCCGTCCGGAAACTAGCGTCATCCTACTCCCCTTATTTCTCTCACTTCCAGTCCCTAAGATGTCAGGTCCCTGGTATGAAATACCTCCCAATGAAGGGGGTGGTTCCGCCCCCCCCCCCGGAAAATTTGTAAAAATTTGAGCTAGATTAGCGTGTTTTTAACAGCTTAAAAGAAATTTTTTACATATAATGAAAACGTTGAATCCACTCAAACATTTTACACAGATTGCTAATTCAGATATACCTCACCCTTTATTGACCTGCATTAAATATTATAATTTACTATAAATATTTTTGTTCCAAATTTATATTTGAAAATAACTGAATTATAATTTTTTTGATACTACATTTTTTCTTCCACTAAAAGCTAGGGGGGGGGGGCACGGCCCCCCTGCCCCCGTGTATGCATACCACCGAAGATCTTCTATATAGCAGCGTTCATTTTTGACTTAGCCAATTTAGCCAGATAATATAAAGATGGAAGGAAATGAGACATTGCAACTATGCAGTTGCTGTTAAATCATAATAACTATACAGAAGATCTCCGGTGGTCAAGTGGTTAAGGCGCTGGCCGGCAAACCAGAGGTGCTGGGTTCGATTCCCGCCCGGGGAGAAAGTTTTTTGTGCAGTAGCGTTCATCGAATTTCCTTACTAGCTATTAATCTGCTGTCAATATTTGCAAATAGCAAAGTCTTCAGAATATTATATGGCATCAATTAGGAATTTCGTTCAATTAATTATTATGATTTAACAGCAACTGCATAGTTGCAATGTCTCATTTCCTTCCATCTTTATGAAAATTTAAATTAATAGTTTGTAATTCAATAAAAATTACTAATATTCTAAAATAAGTGAGCCTTTAATAGCCTATAATTGTTATTGTGTACGGTAATGACTTTATAATTTTTTACTACTGAATGATTTTATATTTGGCTCTCATCCAATTAAGCATTTCATCACTCACCCCGTGGTTTGGAACTCATCTAAAACCAAAGTTCACAATAATCACCGTTACACATGACACATTCAACAAGGTGGAGACCCCTATATAGACACAAATTAAATTTGGTTGAATCTAATCAGATTTTGCGATATGACTGCTATTTGAATAATCCATCCTAATTCAAACCTTTAAATGTAGATGACAAACTTATTCAAGGAACATCACAATTTCTATTGAACTGGAGAAAAAGGATAGAGGTATACGAGACTGCATCTCAAAACTTACACAAACATTTGAATAAAGACTGTAGAAAACACAGACTCAGCAAACAAAATGAGGGAGAAATGAACTACGGTATTATAATAATTTTTTCAAGCACGATTAAGATTAGTATTCAAGGAAATCTTTTCAATAACAATTTGAAGAAAATTGAACTTGTCATTAATTGAATCGAATAATTTTAGATTTGATTTAATGAAGCTTTAGAGAATGATTCGATATTTATTTACTGATGCTTTAAAATTGAATTCGATATAAATGGACATTATTATGATGAATTTAAATATAATGCAAATGCCAAGCATGGTATTTCAATCTAGATGATTAAGTTTTTATCTGAAGATTCAGTTTCAATACTGTAGGGGAAGGACGTGTACCTTGGGCAGTTTTTCAAAATATTTTTTTTTAGGTAGGTACCGTACTGTAATAAATCAGAGGTGTTTTTTCAACACGTGCACGTGGACTCTACTTCAACTCATTTACTTTCACAAAGAATTTTCTTTCCTCACTTGCCTACAATGATAGGCTTTTTATAGAGGTTTTTCAAAAATGAGTTTTCCTGCCCAAGGTACAATAATAGCAGCATGTACCTTGAGCAGCATGCAATTGTACCTTGAGCACCTACTTAATAGATGACTAGTAAAATGACTTGAAAAGATATGAAATAAATCAATCAAATACAGTTTTATCTGAAATTTCATTGTTAATGCAATATAAAATCATTTTTATAAGAAATTACAAAATTCAGATGAAAATAAGATTTGCTCATGTCCAGGCTAGAAATAATATATTAGCTTGATCATAGGAACATCCTCTTATAGGATACAAATTGTAGATATAATTATTCTGGTAGCCTAATATAAATTTTTTTCTTCATTGTTACTATAGCATCTAGTCAAGGACTAATAAGCTATTCTATTTTAACTTAAAATGATGATTGTTAAAGAAGGTGAAACCCATTGGTTCAACCTTCTATATTGAATAAGAACTAATTATTTTTCACACATCCACATATACTCTGTTATAACTAATATAAATGACAATACACTAATTAAAAAATATTAATTTCATACACTATTCATTATAACAACATTTTTATGAAAAAATACTGAATTCGGGTGAAATTGAGATTTGCTTGTGTCAGGCTAGAAATAATATATTAACTTCACCATAGGTTCTTTACTTATTATTATATCATTATAGGCCTATCATTTAAGAAGTAATTCAAGCTACTTGGAGTGAAAGACATAGTTTGAATCAGTAAAAAATACCGGTAATTTTTGTCTATCAGAACAAGAAACATATAGCCGGCTCCTCTAAATACAAAAATTTATGAGCTTCAAAATCGCATCCCGGTGGTTCGGAACCCACCTTAAGCTGTAGGTCCATTCATATCTCATCATCATCCTTCTATTACCCACGGACTTGAAGAATATTTTTAATTCTCTATGAAAATCATGAAATCAAAACGAAATAGATGTAAGAGCATAATAAAGTTCATACTTCCGAGTATCAGTTTCACCCAATGCAACTCAAGAAAAACACTTACCTAATTGTTGAGCGGGCTTGAATAGTGAAAGTGAAATCCACAGAAGTGAGGCTCTAAATATTGTTGATGCTCTAATGTCGAAAATATCAACAGTATGTGATTCATATTGTTTGACAAGTGTCTCCAACTTTATAACAATAATTTCCATCCATGC
The DNA here is from genome assembly GCA_017141395.1 of Laodelphax striatellus. Classification (NCBI taxonomy): domain Eukaryota; kingdom Metazoa; phylum Arthropoda; class Insecta; order Hemiptera; family Delphacidae; genus Laodelphax; species Laodelphax striatellus. The sequence continues at coordinate 1,677,834 of CM029532.1, forward strand.
AACAAATTTTACCTTATTTAGGATCTGAGTTATAAGAAAGTGCCCAAGGTACATGCGGTAACAAGGTACACGTCTTTCCCCTACTATGAATGACATTATAGGCTCAGTTGACTCCATGTAAATAGGTACTTGGAGACATTCAATCTTGATAAGCATTGCTTGAGCACCTTCGTGAAGATATTATTTTAATAGAGAATCTCATCATGGTAAAAATCTCGAACATGGTAAACAGTTTGAATTATGATGGGAACAAAAAAGTAAAATATCACACAATGACGGACAATCACTCTCCTACCTTGTGTTTCGCAGTCCACGTAAAACGAATGGGCGACTCATGTTTTGTATTGCATGGCTTCTACGAACCACCTGTAAAATGATCTCCCCACAATAGAACAAATCATAAGTAACCCTATTCTCATATTTATACAAATGGATTCTGAAAATTGGAAAATAACTGCAGAATATAAAATAGAATTAATATCCTATACGTACGGTAATTATTATTATTTTTTTTTTTTGCTAGGGATGATGCCCACATAAGCTTGAAGCTTGTGCTTGGGTAATGGGAAGGATGATGATGAGAGATATGAAGCTACTCTTCAGAAGCTAAGTAGGTTAGATTGCTGAACATGTGAGTTTGCAATTATTCCTTTTCTCTCACCATAATCTTGGAAAACAGTGTCAGTTGTTAACGTATAATATCAATTATTTCATGAATGCTCTTTTAATCCATAGAAGTACCACAGTCTAATAAATATAATGTATAAATAAATGCATATAAACGTATTCATTAGACTGCGGTAGTACCTCATTATAACGTGTTCAAATTCTATCAATTAATAATAGAAAAAATTCAAATTCTCATCCTACATTGAATAAGGACTTGAATTCATTGAGTGCTCTATATTCAATTCCAAAATATTAAATTATTTTATTTCAATAAAGTTTCACTCTTTAAAAAATACTCTTATAGTTTTAAATATAATAGTTTTAACATTTATAGAATTTAATAAATTTTTATCAAATTTTTTATCACATTCTACTTTTCATTTAAATAATGAAGCCTAATATCTACAAAATCAATAAAATAATTGTATTATTAAAAGGTCAAGATGATAAAGCATTTTTTTCATGTTGAGAATTCATATTTATCTTACATTTCAGCAATTGAAGGTTCATAACATTATAAGACCAGGAGTTTGTTTCATTGAAATTTAGAAGTCTTGTAGAACAGACAAAAACTGGGACAAGCTGGACTTTCAAATGTATTCTTTTTTAAGCCGTGCTATTCATGTCTAGCTTGGAGGTTGTCTGCCTTTTTGCTGTCTTATATAGGACTTATAAATTCCTATGGAAAAGACCGCTGATTGCTTCGAAACTTCAGATAAATTAATTAAGTAGTATCTTACCATTCAAGTAGATGAAATTATTGGATTAGGTTATTCATTTTAAGAGTTTTAAAGCACAATTCTTGCGAGCTTCAGTAACAAGGTATCATTACCAAGGCTTATTCATTTATAATGATTGAGCGATATTCGAATCATACTAAATATCCAGACATATTTTTTGAGTCTCTTACTTGTCAGACTTGAATTTTTCTGAAAGTTCCATTGTTTCAATTTGTTTAGTGTTGGGACGCATTCATATCAGAAGTTGGTTGCTGTATCTTAAGCGCTTGCTAATAATTGCTTACTTTGAATTAGAAGTACGGTACCATACATAAAAATAGTTTGTACTGAATCAAGTGTGCACGTTCACGCAGACAGCAGTAGCAAGCGCTTGAAACCAGCTTTATTTATTTACCAGCTTTCTTGTAACCTTTTAGAGATGATCAGGATACCAACGGTAATAATAATGTTTTTGATGTTTCGACTAAACCAGAACACACTATCTAGTTAATTGAGGAATAATAATTATCCCTATAATTATTAAGAATTATTTTCAATAGTTGTTTGCTTTTTAGACTAGATTTTTTGAGATAGTTTCATTTATAAACAGTGGAAGTTCACATGTTTTGACAGTTCCAGGTGGAAGAAGGCTTTTGTACACGACAAAATTTCCATCACATTATTACTGCCAATAGAATGACTTCGAACTGAATTGGTGAGACACCCACACACTTAATACATGTTTATCATGTTCTGCTGCATTATAACAGTGGATGCCTAGTAGGCCTATATGGTTACGCTATTGGATTGAAATTTGATGGAAAACTTGATCGTGTACTTATATGCCTCAAGAAATACCGTATTCAAAAATACTGAAAATTGTATCTTAAATACCAGATTAGTAGAAGCAATGGAAAGATAAAATTAGCATGTTAAAATAGGAATGAATGAATAATAATTTTTTTCAAATAACTTACTAAGAAAAGATTCAGTAGAGGTAGGTAGGTACTTAGTTTTTCAAGTCAAACAATGTATAATTACTAGTATGATAATGAAATAATCAATAATATCAATGTATACACCTTTGTCTGGCGGGTGGGTGGGGGGGGGGTGTTGGGGGTCCTTTATCTCATACAAATAAATTATTTCTTCAAATTATTGAAATATGTCTATATTATATTCTATAATTCTATATTTTTTCATTTATTTGTTCAAAAACAAAAGAAAACTACAATTCAATTAACAATAAACAAAAGTGCAATATTACAATAAAAAAATCATTTTTTCATTTAAATGTTGCTTTTTTTTATGTCTGCGATGCTCAAAATTTATATAAATATAAAGTTGTTAGTATCACATTGTTCGTTTATGCAACCATGTACATTGCCTGAGTACCATACCTTTGTTTGATTACACAATGTTTGAAAAGCTCTACCATGATTTTTCAAAATAGAAAATAAAATTGCTTTACAATATTTTTCTCAAAGACCAGAAGGGTCACTCCAAGACAGCGGAGCGCGCATAAGGCGCTGACAACTGCACAGGTGCACAAAGGAAGACATACACTTTTTACATATGGGTTACCACATTGTTCTGCTGCGCCATTAATAATTTCAAATCACAAAGTAGGGGAATTCACATCCACTGGGGCTTTACTTATCATTGAGACAATAATCATGTGATTCTCAAAAAATAATAAATTACACAATTTATTGAAAATATCTTTAACTTTAATTTATACAATGCACATTGGCAGATGGCCAATGAGTAGTATATGGGCAGCAGAAGACATTTAGGACCTGGTCACATACGATTGTGGTTTGCTTTACTTTACTTCACTTCACTAGAACAGCTACTTTGATTGTGTTTTGCTTTAATTCACTTCACTTACTATATACCATACGAATTACATACATTCACTATGTGAGTAAATGAAGTGAAGTGAAGTAAACCAATGTAGCTTTGTTAGTGAAGTGAAGTGAAGTTAAGCAAACCACAATCCTATGTGACCAGGCCTTTACCGACATACAACACTGTCACTCAATAATATTAATCTACAATAAAATACAATCACAATAATACTTAATATTAATACAATATTAAATACATAATGATAATCTACAATACAATTAAATCTACAATATTAATGTACAATAATATGTCTGTGATGTTCAAAATTTATATAAATATCAAGTTGTTAGTATCACATTGTTCGTTTGTGCAACCATGTACATTGCCTGAGTACCATACCTTTGTTTGACTACACAATGTTTGAAAAGCTCTACAATGATTTTTCAAAATAGAAAATAAAATTGCTTTACAATATTTTTCTCAAAGACCAGAAGGGTCACTCCAAGACAGCGGAGCGCGCATAAGGCGCTGACAACTGCACAGGTGCACAAAGGAAGACATACACTTTTTACATATGGGTTACCACATTGTTCTGCTGCGCCATTAATAATTTCAAATCACAAAGTAGGGGAATTCACATCCACTGGGGCTTTACTTATCATTGAGACAATAATCATGTGATTCTCAAAAAATAATAAATTACACAATTTATCGAAAATATCTTTAACTTTAATTTATACAATGCACATTGGCAGATGGCCAATGAGTAGTATATGGGCAGCAGAAGACATTTAGGACCTGGTCACATACGATTGTGGTTTGCTTTACTTTACTTCACTTCACTAGAAGAGCTACTTTGATTGTGGTTTGCTTTAATCCACTTCACTTACTATATAGGCTACCATACGAATTATATAGATTCACTATGTGAGTGAGTGAAGTGAAGTGAAGTAAACCAAAGTAGCTTTGTTAGTGGAGTGAAGTAAAGTTAAGCAAACCACAATCGTATGCGACCAGGCCCTTACCGACATACAACACTGTCACTCAATAATATTAATCTACAATAAAATACAATCATAATAATACATAATATAAATACAATATTAAATACATAATGTTAATCTACAATACAATTAAATCTACAATAATATTTTTTTTAAATCACTAGAATAATAATAATGGAGATGAATACATATAATTATAATAATTATAACAACTTGATAATTTGAAAAATAAAAACAAAAAAGAACTACAATAATTTTTTTTCATGTGCAAACAAAACGTAATCAACTGTCCCATTGTACTCTTCCATCCTCAGTTTGGAGAAATAATTCATCGATAAATAATGATAATTAAATAAATACTAAATAAATAATATGATACCCTGATTAAATAAATACTAACCTACTTATACTAATATTTTAAAAAACAATAATAATTTTTTTTAGTTTTATATTTTATAATTTTTTTGGTGGCCACCACCGGATAAAAATAACAACAAAAAACATATAAATATAATAAAAATGATTTTTTTTAAAAATTTTTATATTTTATTATTTTTTTGGGGGCCTACACCTAAAAAAAAAAGAATAATAATGATAATATTTTTTTTAATTTTATATTTTTTATTTTTTTTGGGGGCCTACACCTAAAAAAAGAAAAATCTAATAATTCTAATAATAATGATGATCAAATAAATACTAAATAAATAATATAATACACTAATTAAATAAATACTAACCTACTTATACTTACATTCTAATAAACAATAATAATTTTTTTTTTAGTTTTATATTTTATATTTTTTTTTGTGGCAACCACCGAATAATAATAACAACAACAAAAAATATATAACAAAAATTATAATATTTTTTTTTTGGGCCTACACCTAAAAAAAAAAGAAAAAAATCTAATAATAATGAATAATGATATTTTTTTAATTTTATATTTTTTTGGGGCCTACACCTAAAAAAGAAAAATCTAATAACAATGAATAATAATATGTTTTTTCTAATTTTTTATTTTTTTTGTGGGCCTACACCTGAAAAAAAGAAAAATCTAATAATAATGAATAATGATAATATGTTTTTTTTTTTAATTTTATATATTTTTTTTTTTAGTTTTCGCCATTTTTTTTTCAAAACAAAAATTCCAATGAGCCATTCCATTGTGCTATGACTTGCTGGCAGTTCCTGCTCCTTATTTATTTGATCTTTAACTTGGCTAACCAGATGTTTGTAACCCAATCCCGGTTATTTTTCAGAGATTAGAGAAGGGTGTGAAATAGTTGAACAAGTTATAAATTAAAGTGAATGATCAAACTTTGAGATAAGTGACTAGCTTAAATCGAAGTAAAGAAGCTTGCTGAATAAAACAACAGAATCAACATAGTTTAAATTAACTTATCAAATAATAAGAATAAAACTTCTATTGGATAAAAATACTTTGAATTGGATATATTTAAAATAATGAATATATTTATTTACTGGACTTGAATATATTAATTTAAGTTACAGTATGCAGCAGCAACAACATCGTCGAAATTAATTGGAATCGACCAAAGTAAGTAAGGTAAACATTAATAAAACCCTGTATTTCTAGAAATAGGCTTGATATTATTAATGAATCTATAGTTTATATATGAAATTATAAAAATACAAGAAAAGAGATAATCATGGAAATTTACAAAAAAAAAAAAAATGGAATACAATCCTCAGAATATCACATCCTTAGCAATAAAAATTCTATAAATCTTCAAATAACTCAAGTCCTTATTTAACCTTAAACAACCTTAATTTTTAATTTAATGAATTTTATTGTCATCTTCAACCTCTATCAATGTTGGAAATGATAAGTTTTAATTTAGTTTAATAATATATAAATTGAATAATTTATATTTAGTTTAGATAATTTTATTCATTAGTATTACATTGTTATTATTAATTTACTGTTATTGCATTCATTCAACAGGTTTGTGGTTTCTCCCTCATATCTTTATATTTGATTTTGTGTATTTGTTAATACATATATGTTTGTTTCATTCAAATATTTTTTCCTTTTTATTGCCTCTATTCTTTTGTAGCGGAATAGCAACAACAACAGCCAACAGGATTTCTTCTCTTCTCTTATTTTCTCGTTTCAATATTTTTCTCTTTTCTGTTGTTTTCTGTTTGGTTCTTCCTCCTTTTCTTCTCTCTTCATCATCATTTTCTGCTCATAAGTTTTTCTATCGACCCTATTCTTATGAATGCTGGTTACCATTTGGCGTTGAGTTTTTGGTAATTGTGACTAGATTAGTAATGATGCACCATGTTATACTGATAGTGATCCTGATAGATACTGATAGATACTGATAGAGGTACACTGAAGGAGCCAAACTAGACAAACGATTTAGGCGTACTCTGGGCTACGGTCCAACCTAATCCTTCAACCACTAGAGCATCATAGAGACTAGACACGAAATAAAGAAACAAAGATAGCTCTTGCTATAACAACTCGGCTTCTTTGTTGCAGTTGCAGTTAGGTCAATGTAAGTCAATATAAATGTTGATTATTCGAAGGTGTTATTTGTGCGCAATGAGTCAGTTATCACTTCGGTGATCAAGTCTAGTACAAAGACAACCGAGAAATCCGCTTTTATTACAATTCTCTCTTCACCTAGATGGTGATGTAGTAAACAATTTTGAAAATAAAAAGAAGAATTTTCAATATATTTTGTTGCAATAAAACCAGACAAAGACAGTAAAGCAGTTCAGCTTGCCAGATTGAAAAATATATTGGGTAGTGATGGTCTGAAGCTCTATAATTCAATCAAAGATGACTTAGCAACGGAAAGTGTAGAATATATCAAACACTTTAGGAAAGCATTGTGTGTCGAAGAAAATTGTAACTATGGACATTTTCAAACTTTTGAAAAGGAAGCAAAGTATTGATGGAACATTTGATCAATTATGATATTTATGCTGAATTAAAAATTCAATTAAACCTTGCAATTTCGAAGAACAAGAGGACAAGCTACTGAAAGCATTGATTCCGTTTAGTGTAAGAAATAACGAGCTACAAGAGCGATTATTAAGAGAAGATGCGTATTTGGAAAAGATCTTGATTTTTTGCAGAGCAGCCGAAGTAGCAGGAAGAAACTTTAAATTGATTAAAGCTTCTGATAACATAGTGAGCGATGTCGAAGCGATCAAGGTCAACAAAGAAGAAAGGAAAGTAAATAAAGGAGACGATTTAGAACCAGGTAACTCACATAGTCTTGAGACTAAAAATAAAAAATCCTGTTCTAGATGTGGTAGTATTCACACTGAAACATGTCCTAGGCCTAATAATCAGATGATAAAATTTTTCCCCAATAGACAAACATTAAAAAAATCTCACCCTAAAACTAATCCCCCCCCCGGACCGCTTGTTAACACGAGGGCGGTGTTATGAAGGCCCGTACGGCGGTGAAGGAAGGGCTGGTGAACTACTACTTGTATTACAGGTACATGTACCTGTAATACAAGTAGCAGTTTACTAAGAGCGTCGAAGTGACGTCACCAAGTGAACTGAGACTCAGGGCAGACAGACGCTGCTCAATCATCCTAAGAGCAAAGAGCCCGGGACACAATCATTCACGTGCCAGTTATGGCTTCCATTGACGACAAACGACAACGAAAACCATAAACTGGAGCCATGGGCGGTCAGACAACTCAATCCCCACACACACAGCATCGACGCAACTCCAATGCCTGACATTGTTGCAACCATTCTCCCCATAGTATCACAAAACAGACACCGTTTGCGCATCCGCATTATAAACTGCACTTTAAGCAACTACTCATATCAATGACGAAAAATATAACAAAAAAACAATGGAAGGAATAGAAATTGAAAATGAATATGAAATAAATAAAAAAATGAAAATAGAGGGATGGATGTAGCAAATAAAAGTGAAAGGAAAATGAAAGAAGTAAAGCGATGGATGGAGAATTAGACAAACAAAAGAGCAAAAGGAGAATAAGCAGAAGAGAAGTAGAAGTTGTGGTAGTTGGTGAAGCAGGAGTGGAAAAGAGAATAAGAAAAGAACAATAAGGTGATGATTGAATTATTGTATTTGAAAAAAAACAAGAAGAATTCAATTCAAAGAAAAAAACAATAATTGGATAGTAAATGGGAGGAGAAGAGAAAGTGGAGTGATGAGGAGAAGAATAGAAAACAAGGTGAAGATTGGATAGTAGACGAAGGAGAAGCAAGAAAAATGAAAGAACACTTTCAAAGATAGAATGAATGAAGGGAGAAGAAGTGGAGCATCTGGATTCAGTAAACAGAATGAGTATAATCAATAAGGTGTATGAGATATGAGGGATTGAAACTAATAACTGTAGTAGATTATCTATGTCCACTGTTGCTTGATTTTGTGTGCGACACAAGCATCGGCCGCATGCTGTGCAGCACACACAAATCGACCAAGTGTGGACATAGGGATTGAATGAGAGAAAAGAAAGGTACCGTACTAAAGCAGAACAAAGATGGGAGGATCGAATCAATTTGAAGAATACAGGAATGATTGGAAAATTGGAGAAAACAAGCAAGAGAAAAATGAGGAATAAGTAGAATGGAGGAGCGTAAAGCTGGAAAACGATAAATTGAAAGAAGATGACAATATAAGTGAAAGTGGTACTGGTAGTAACAGTAGTTACTAAGGGGAAGGGAGAACGAGAGAAGAGAAGAGTATAAAAGAAAAATACCAAGATGTTGTCAAGCCACTATTTATAAACAAATTGAAAAACACAGTAGCATGGTTTCGTGGCATAACCTGCCACATCCTCAGCTGTAATGATGACTACTAACAAAAGGTAGTGACAAAAAGTACTATCTTCGGTTATTACGTAGTAACCAGCACAGCAGAAAATGTGACAGGTTATGCCATGGACCCATACTACTCTATTTTTTTCAATTTGTTAATAAATTTGGCTTTGTATTTTTCTTCCATTATGAAGAGCTACCACAACTTCACTTCACATACAACAGATTTCTACAAGGCAATTAAGAAAAAGAGGTCACGATGGAATTGAATTTAAGAAAAAAGATGAAGATAAATAGAAAACATAGTGAAGATTGAATAGCCGTTCAAGGAGAAGGAGAATAAAAATGAGAAGAATGGGTGGAGGAATGATGAAAAATAAGAATGAGAAGAAAAATTGTTGAAGAATACTAAAGAATAGATGGAAAATAAGGAGAAAATAGTGAAAGGAGAGAGAAAGAAGTAGAGGTTCGGGATTCAGTGAATAGAATGAGTGTGATAAATGAGGTGTTTGTGATGAGTGTAATAGATTGATAATCATGACATTGTGTACTAAGATTAGATAGATAAATTCATTTTTGATATAAAATTTTTTATAAGTTTATGGTGACTATGAAAATGGTCGAAATTGGAATTCAAAGTGATAAAATACACGAGTCAACAACTATAGAGCTATTAAAATTTAATTAGAGGTATTAAACGTGTTTAACTTATTGAATTGAGAATAACATAATATGATAACATGAAACTGCATTGTCTTAAAGATGTTATTCAAAGATTATTTTTGAAGATTACAAAACTAATCAATTTCCCAATTATTTGAAAATTTACTTAAATGAATTCAAATCGAAAGTAATCCTTTGATAATTCAAAATAATTAAGTTTGTTAGATTAGTTAATATGCTCATGGATTTTCTTGTAATGGATTGAGAATAAATTTGAATTTGAATGAAAAGATTGAAAGTTGGCTATTATTTGCACATTCATAAATTATTTCAAAATTATCTTTAAGAATAAGATAGCAAATATAAAGAGTGATTCTGTATGCTTCCATGTCTATTGTGAACGAATAAATATTTATTTGTGGAGAAACTAATATTCGGTGCCTTTAAAAAAAAGAAAGCTCATTTTTCTCAATCACTTGAATGCTGGAACAGATAGACGATTGAGAGCAGAGAGATATAAGTAGTTGGATAAAAGGATAAATAGCATAGTATAAATAGCACCTCAGTAGGTGAAAATATACTTGCAGGTGAATCAGACACTCATACTACAAAATAGTGAACGCTTGCTGCTAAACTGTCTTCCACTATTTCACAGCATGAGCTCTGATTGAGCTGCGCTACAATGCTTTGATCTACGCTTTATTCACTCGTTGCTCTTTGCGGCTAAATGAACTGGCACACTTAGTAGCCTGTTAGTACTACAAGACATGAAACATCCTTGATACCAGACCAACTAAAAATTCAATCACATGCAACAAGAAAACTTCTCCCAGACTACTACCAAAACATATGAACTAGGAATATAAATCCCACACGCAAGATAACCTCCCAAATTACTACCAAATCATATAAACTAGGAATATAAATCCCACACACAAGATAACTATCCCAAAACTGTTAGCTTAGAACAAATACTTAGAGAGGCTTCAGTGATTGAGAAAGATGATTGCACGATTTTTTAATAATTATTGAATTATTAAAAATCATATTAAGTGTTATACATAATTATTTACTAATTTTTCATTGCACGAATTTATGATGAAGATTCATCAGCATGAATAATTGATTATTAAAATAGAATTTGGCTAGATGAACTTATGAAAAAATTTTGCCAGTGAAATATACAGAGTTGAAGTTCAAAGATTTAAGATTTAAGGATTTTTCATAAGAAACTATAAGTTATTCAGGATTTTTTGAATATAAGATTAGGGAAAACAACTTCTTGAATCTTTCAGAGTAACTCCAAACCAAAGAATTTTTTTTTTAAGTGAAGAATTAAATTTTCGTTTGAGAAATTTCGATAGCTCTATAGTTGGAAAGGTATGGACTGAAGGTATGGAGAAAAAAGTGAGGCGAATAGGCAAAGGAAGATGAATAAAATGTAAATGATAAGATGGTGGGAATGGAATGTCAGATGAATGAAGATGGAATAAAAAAATATTTCTTGTCATATCTATGAGTACCTGCAAAACGTACAGTAGCAATGCTCAAACTAGTGTCAGGATTGTGACACTATGCGAGGGATGAACGTGGGTGCAATAATATCGGCTGGAGTTGAGTTGATGTGTATGTAGCGGGATCGGGCCGCCCTTGCGCCGCGACTAAGTGACTGATTGCACCTCGAGAGGTTTGCAGTCAGAATGAGAGAGCGACGCCGGCCGGCGCCTGGACTCAGTCCACTGTGTGACGTCACCAGCGGCGCCCCCCCCCCACACCACCTCCAGACCCCTTTCCTAACACCGCCCTCTAAACAAGTGGCCCACTAATGTTGCATTACCACTGAAATTATTTGATAAAACAATTGAGTCTTATTGAAGATGGAACTAATTATATCTGCAACCTTTGTGACGACAGCAATAAAAACTTCAATAAAAAATCAAAGTCGAAAACATTGGAAAACCGGATGAAAATAACGATAAAATACAGTCGAAGTTGGTGATTCACAATGAAGCTTCAACCGACTTTGAGAACGATCGTGAACATTAACTGAGGATGCAAAAGACAAACTCAGAGCTAAAATCTTATCAGAGCAGCAGACCAATATCAACATTCAAGGACTTCAAGGTGCGAGTACAAGTTACAACAATGAGGAGAACAACATATAGGTACCGGCATGAAAAAACTTTGATACTTTTTCATTCAGTGGTATCAATATTTTTATTCGATACATCGACATTTTCAATCAGAGTGAGACACTGCACCCTGTTGTGTTCTATCAAACTGCCGAGTTAGGACGGTAACATTCAAACACAGTATTCAAGGACCTAGTTGAAATGAGAGAGAACCTATCCAAGTTACAAAACTCCACTGTTTCATTCCACGGCCAAGTGGGAAAGCTTTGAACTTTTCCAAACAGTTTCCATCAGTAATGAAAACGACGATAAAGCTTATAAGAGATAGGTATGACAATATTTTGATAGTTCACCAGTCACCACCACATTAAAAATCTACTGGAAATTGAATAACGTTACTTCTTTAGAATTGAAAAATATAGGGAGTCTTGACTACCAGTCGTTTTTAGCCGGAATAATTTCCACCCGTGATATTTGAAGTCGAATTTGAATCATTCACTAATATTCAATGTGACTGATGATACATTTGACAGTCATTCTTGAAAAACTACCACTATTCGCAGAGAATCATTTCACACTGATACAAACAAACACACTGTACACTGCACCCTATTCGCAAACACTGATACAAAATTAATAACTCCACATTATCACAATAACACTGAAAGATGACTTGCGAGAAGTGTCACACCAGCAACTTGGAAAAAGTTCAAATTGAGTAAAATGTCAAGTTATTTTCACTGCGGACGTCCCTATAATGTTGTTCATTGTCGTGACAGGAGTTGTGACCTGCTTTGATGGTGGTACATCTGCGTCTTTCCATTCCATCAGGAACTTTATCAGGAGTCTATTGAACTAATAATTCTATTAGGTTCTTATTGTCGAATCGCCTTGGCTTATCCTTATAAATTTCCTCCATCCTTTTCCATCTTGCTATTCGACCAATACTTCCATTGGCTTTCAAGGCTCATCTTGCTTTGAGGATTTGGCTACAATTAGATAATCTTCGTATTTCCGAATCGCTCGGGAAAATCTTCAAGGTTTTCTTCGGGTTCTTCAACTATTGACAGAGCTGAAGCGCATTACTCCAAAGCGATGTTGAGTAGAACATCTATTGATTGATTTTTTTCTTGTTCGATTCATTCGGTTCCGCTACAGGCAGTATTTATACCTTGCAATAAAATCATGCTGACTAGACTCAAACTGGTTTTGATATATATTAAGTTGAATCGCACACTGATCTCATTTGCTGGTTGTAGTGGCCATTCAATTTCCAAGATTTTACTTCAAAATTGAAATTTGTATTTTTGTTTTGGATGAAAATAGAACTGAAAGAAGACAAAGTTTTTTCTGGAAGTGATTCCTCCAGAGGAATATTCAATGACAACTATTCATTTAAAGAGAAAATAATGCACTACAAGCCAAAGATATTTTGAATTACAATACTCCAAATTTCATGAGGACTAAGCATTGTTTAATTTTTATAGCTGTGGAATCCTGAGGATTGTATTCCATTATAGCAGTTTTCTTATATAATTTCTCAATTAGTATTTCCTTCAATAGCTCACAAAATACATAATATAATAAATAATATGAATCAAACTCAAAATATTTATGAAAGATAACATGTCTGTGATTATTACCTACAAATCTAACAAAATGTTTAAATAATTGAAATGGCGTTTTATAGAAGTAAATTCTTTAAATTTATTATATGAAAAATGTTGGTTTCAAATTGATAATCTACCTTTTTGGAGTGTAAATTGTCTATTTTATCAAACAATTTTGAACATACCCTGATATTGGACATTTTAGAGAAGCCTAAATTTTGTTAAATGAACTGATTTGATTAACTGAAAATATTTGTTCTACTACTTCACACCCTTTCTCTAATCCCTAAGATAACCGACGTCGAAAAATATGTTAATCGAAACTAAAATCGGGAGCAGGAACTGCCAGCGAGCAATAGCACAAAATATGGGGAAGAGTTGTGTTGAGCGGTAAAATTAAATATTAATAATGATAATTATTATAGATAGGACTTGAAATTATGTCTTTCTTATTTATAAGTCAGGACAGTTGATTGCTTTGTTTGCACGATTTAAAAAAAAAACTTGTAATAAAAATAAATAAATAAACTTAAAAATAACCTCCTGGTGCTGCTGCTGTGTGATGCTGTAGATGATGATGATGAAGACGATGCTGCTGCTGCTCTTGATGATGATGATGATGATGTTGATAATGATGATGATGATTTTTGCCGCTCCAACCTGAAAAACAAAAACACATTGTCAATGTCACAAACACATTTACAATGATTGCGAATTATAATAATTTACAGAGATAATTTGGATTCAAAACAAGTGCTTCAGTGCGGAATGTGATGTGTAGCCTACATTACGATTATTTTCATAAATATTGGAAGAAGAACAGATCTGGGCGAAAGCCTGTTGAATTCTCTCTCAAGTATCAATTGTTAAGATGAGACTAAATCTTATTGGAAATACATTGTAATATTAGTTGATTGGTTTTTAAATAGACTGCATTTTGTAGAAACTACTTTATTTAAGGAAGGTTGGCTTGTGATTGAATCATCGCAAAAAATATAATGGGTTGTTGTGCAAATGACCCAAATAATGTTTTTATCGACTTTGAAAGTTGAATTATTGCGTTGAAAATAAAGTAGGATAGATAGGTATGAAAATGAAAGTGTGTATGTGCATCAGGAATGAGTTTATAAAAGTATGCACTAAACTAAACGGTTTGATCCAAGACCGTCAGTTGAAATAAACTCTATTTTATCACAGGTCAATCGAGATATCTCTCAACATTTACAGAGTTTCTGGGGTAGATCATTGTACCAAGCATCAGTTTCCAGCAAAAATTCACAATTTTAATCCTCTGAATTGACATCATTCCAAGCAACAAAAATTAAACAATGCTTAATCCTCATTAAATTTGGTTTATTGTAATTCAAAATGGCTTTGGCTTGTAGTCAAGTCTACTTTGCATCCGATTAGGAAGGGTGTGAATAGTTAGAGTAGGAAAGGATCTCAATGAAGACAGTTCTGAATTAAAAGAAATAGAAATGAATGACTTACTGTAGCGGCTTTTATAAAGCGGCGAAGGCCGCCCAGATTTGTTCCTCCGCCTCCGCCACCCCCCGTTCATAAACTTCCCGCAGGCGGCTCCTGGGGGGTGGCACTCTTGCCGCCTTCCTATCTATCTTTGTATTTTTCTCCTACAAAAAAAAAAAATCATTTCATTCATTGACACACATTTTAAGAAAATACAAATATAGAATATATCTGAATACAACGGGAAACGTGGTAGGTAATCTCATTCCTCATGTCCAAACTTGGTCGATTTTGTCAGCGACTCAAGCATGCTGCAAATTAGTAAAAACGCCAGAATATTCAAATTTCATTTGATCTACTGCTCCAATATAATTGAGTTTTGATTAATTTTAATAATAATTATTATTAAAAGTCCAATATCAGCCATTGAAAAAATGTTACTGTTCATTGATACAACGCTCTGATATAGGATTTTTTCGAGAAATTCTTCATTTAGCCTATTCAACTTTGATGAAGTAAGTTTTGCTGCTGAGAGATAATAATTAAAAGGAAACTCTATTATAACGGCCAGTTGCACAGCCGTCCGTTAAATGAGCTGGCAATTCAACAAGTTGATAAATCAGGATATCAATATACCCTGACATTTCTATGACAAACTAAACTAATTTGAAGTAAGGAATTTCAGACAAACTAGAGTTAGAAAACCTTGAATTGCATTGATTCTATTTGCAAAACTTCATTGCCAGCTGAGATTGGTGTGGCATGCAACATTATTTTTTAGTTCAATTTTGCTGAATGCCCGATTGTTAGGATATATTTTGTACAAAATTAATGAGCTGAGTAGCCTACATGAGTTTAGATAACTGCGTGAGGTCTACTGTTCGCAGAACTACAATAGTTAGTGAATAGCATGTAGTCAAACATTGAATGAATAATTAATTAATGGATAATCTACTCACAGCTCTGATATGATTTTTGAGGTGGTCCAGGGGACGGCCTGGACCTACACCGAAGGGGGCGATGGCTGACGCCCCCAACCAACTGGTGCGGCCGTCCCCGAGCCATATTAGGTGATAAAATTGGCGTATGACACCGTTCGCACACACTGAAAACAAAACAACAATTAGGTTACACAAGTGAATCGCATAGAGTTGTAATTATTATATAATAATAATGATGATGCTAATAAATTATTATGAATAATGATTATAAAATATAATACTGTATAATAATGTGGATGCATAAATCGTCGATCCAAGGTAATTAGAATAGAAGGTAGTGTTCTCTGTCTATTCAAAGTTCTGAGCCAGCTGATTGCACCAAGTGATTGCAGATCAAGAGTTCGATTTCTCCATCTCTCAAATGTTAAATCGAGAAACTTTTCATGTAGCGTAGGCAATTTTTCTCGAGAACTGCATGTTTGTAGAACCACCTTATGGGCTGTCCTATGGCATGTTTATCTTATGGGCTTCATTGTATATGTATCTTCAATTCTTTATAGTTTCAATATTATCAGACCACTAATTATCTCATGACATGCGATTATTCATGGAATGCATACCAGATTTGAAATCACATGATTGAGAGTATCCCACTTTCAATCTGATGTGCATGCCTTTGAGAAATTGAATGCTATGAAATAATTAGCTACCCGATAATATTAGAACGACAAAGAATTGGAGATGAATATACAATGGAGCCAAGTAGAGGTTTGCGGTGCAAATGTTGAGAAAAAGACACACAAAATTGCTGAATTTAATCTCTTAGTGAAAGAGAGGAGATCGAACTCTTGATCTCCAGTGACTACCTGAATGATCAGTGGTATCATTCTCTTCTATTCTATATTCAGATTCATTTAATTTGACGCTCGGCATTTGATAGATAAATGGATGGATAGAGAGATGATTATTTTTTGACACTGCTGATGACCGTAGAGTACGACGGCAAAGGAATAATATATCTCTATCTAATGCCAAGCGTCGAATTAAATGAATATCGCTGTACTTACTTTTTACCCGATGACTTTCTCGGTTGCCGGCTCGTTTACGAGTGAATAAATTGTGTATGAATTGCAAACAGATAATTGTGTACTTACTTTTCACCTTGTGGCATTGCCCTGTAGCAGCATCATTTACAACTCTTGCCGGCATATAGGGGCTCTTGCCCATTCTCCCCCAAACCAGTCCGCCTTCTCCATCTGTAAGAAAAACGACAATCCAATTTGAGCTCATCTCCACACATTTTCATCACTCTGAGCGAGAAATAAATAGATTCAATTCAATTAGGTACTACAAGTTACCGAGGCTGGATAATCACAGTGTGGCCATTGGTTTGAAAGGGTCCATAACAAAGTTTCGAAACATCTTTTGCAAATGCAAATCCTATGCAAGTTGGCAAAATTATGGTGGATTTGATCGAGCTAGCCAACCAAAAGCGAAACATACAATGACCACACTGTGATAATACAGTCTCTGTATTAAAGGTGATCATAATCACTGAAAGAAAATTCTGAACTTTTTATAATACATAAAAGTCAAGTCTGCTGAGAAGATGACCTTCAAGAAAATCAACAGACAGCTTGGTTAGACTTGAGATTTGAAGAGAAGTATTGATGAATTAACAAAGTTTGAAAAATATTATAGTCCAACGGTTTTGTTTCTAGTACCTCAAGAACCTACAATGAAACTTTAAATATTTGGCTAGTACGCTGGGTACTGAGATCAAATTATTGTTACCTAAGTACTTACAATTTCATGAGTGCCTCGTCTATTATACAGAAGCATGAAAACAATAAAAGCCTAAATGAATATTTCACTTCTATTTCAGGATACATTATGCACTATTATACACTACTCTATTTTTGTTGTTGATTAGTATTACAGATACTGTACTGTACAGCTTCTGTAATTAGTATCTCTATTAGATTCATTTCCAATGTTACAGTTTTTTCGTTGGGATACTTTATTTTTTACTGATTCTTTCATCATCTGTACAGAATAAATAATATTCTATATTGTTGTTCCATCTAATCAAATAATCATCATTCAATAAGTCACATTCACAAGTTTTCGCTTAGCAACACAGAATGTGTCAAGAGTAATAACGCAAAGTAGGCTACAATAAATATAATGGAATGAAAGCATAAGTGATGAGACATAAAATCATATTGGAAGGAGAAGTCATTCTAATCAAAGCTCAATCCATATTATATCAGTCTATATTTTGATTTAAACTGCTTTAGGACCAGCCGCGACCACCACTAAGGCAAAGCGGGTCTCAATCCTAAAGCAGTTTTAATCAGAGTATAGTCACCGGCCCTTTCAATTCAGCTCGTTCAACGCATGCGTCAATGTGCCCATTGCCCTACTGTGATAGGTCCATCGTAATAACTGACGCAAGCACAGAACGTGCTGAACTGGACGGACTGGTGATGTAACTGATTAACTTTTAATTTATTGCACGTGAGATTGTGGGAAATAAAGAAATTGAATTGAAACGCCACTCTACTTACATTGAGGACGAATATCTGGGATCCTTTGAGGAGGCGGCTCTCTCTCCTCAACTTCCTCCTCCTCCTCATCAATGAGGCCGAGCCGCCTCATGTCATCTATTCTCGCCTGCCTAGCTGCTTCTATCCGCCTGAGGAATTCTAGTCTCTGTTCCTGCTGCCTGCTCCCTAAAAAGAACAACGACTTGTTCAAAACAATGAACTAAATCAAAATAAATCATGAACTTGACACTATTCATTTATTGTTAGGCCTACAATTAATATATTCCTCCATTTCAAGGTGGAAGGCTAAAAACACAACTGATTCATCAAACTCTGCAGGATGAACCAGTATTTTAAAACATCTCATTACTAGTCTATTATTATAGGGGAATACACAAGCTATTTATTAATGAAAACACAATGAATCTACCATTAAATACTATTAAAATGAATTTCAAGTAGAGTTGAATATTTTATCAGATAATAAAAATCAAAATAAGTTGACAATGTAATGGAAGAAGCCTGTTAAATTTGGTTGATTCAATCTCAATCGAGCCTTCAGAGATTAGTGTGATCATAACTCTTTAAAATTTCATTTGAGCATAAATTTGAATCATAGACAAAATATTCTAAAATTTGATCGTGGATAGGTTGATTTTATAAAATTTAAATTCATTCTTAATATAATAATATGTTGAGAGGTAGAATTTCATGAGATGAATTCAAAATTATTTGATTTAAACTCACGCTAATCGCGGGGATCTTCTCAACCTGAAACATATAAAAAACAGATAAGTAATCACTCAATTCAAATCACAAATCATTATCGAAAATAATTGAAGGTAATAACAGATAAAGTCGTTCAGTATTTCAGGAATATTCATAAATTTCGAATGGAATTATTTCAATTCAGTTGATATTATCTACATGTTATGTTGATTTGGTTAAGATCAGCAACTCTAAGTAATAGGCCTACACTAATTTTAGTCTGAAAGGAACTCTTGAAATTTCTCCCTAAGAAATGCCTTAATTATTATTATTATTATCATCACTTTGGTAGCCTACAGCAAACTTAGACATTCAGAGGGATGACTCCCAAAGACCAGAGTAGCAAATATCACCGGTAGGTAGAGCTAGTCATGACTCAAGAAGAGTTGACTAAAAAGAGTACAATGTTAAGTTTGTAGAGCGACGACTTCTAGAGACGTTTTCCCAGGTCACCTACATGATTTGTGAATAGATGGGTATGAAAATTGGTTGAGATATAAAACTTATAAATGCTTTACAAAAAAAATTGAATAACGTCATCTTATCTTAGATTTGTTGTACAATTAATTGATTATTATCTTTGATATTAAGTTAAATTCACTGAATCATCATAACTTTATTCCAGAGGCATTATTTTACACTTTTTAATTATTTTCCAGATTCATCATAAATATAATGACGAATTAATATAGGAAATCACGTAATTTATGAAAAATATAATGGAATATAGTTTATTATATTTTTTGTAAGGTAAGTTGTACAAATCACTTACTTATTACTTTGAAATTACTGTAATTACGTTGAATAATAATTTCTATGTAAACTACTAGATTTTTTAATAATAAATCACTTACTTTATACTTTGATATTTAATTACTTTGAATAATAAAAATACTTTGAATCTCTATGTAAACCACTGAATTTTTTTAATAATAATTTATAAGTCAAATATTGGATATGCTGACAAGAACTATTTAAAAACAACTGAAAGGAGATGCAGGGAGATCTTCCATCTTACTTTTCTAAGGTAGGAGTATGTTAGATTGCCCAATCTTTTATTTACTTTGATATTGAAACCACTGCATCTTCATTCTCCATATCCATAGACATTGAAATTTTTTCAGATTATCTAAATGTGTAAATAATAGTTTCTATTGTCAACTATTGGATTTTTTAATAATATTTTTTAAATCAAATATTGGAGATTATTATAATTGAAAGGATTTACATTGAGATCTTGCATAATACTTTTTCAAGGTACCTATGTTGTACATTAATACTTATTTACTTGGATTTTTTCTACTTCATCTTGCTACTTTTGTTTCTAAGGAATTAATATTTTTAATTTTTTTATTAAATTTCCCGATCTGTAAAAACAGTTGTAATGTTTCATTTGTCTGTAATAACATTATAATTTGTAGTTAATAATATCTTTTCATTTTAATTTTATTTCATATACTTTTTGTCTTTAAAATGATCTTATGTTAGGCTATATAGAGTAATTTTTTTTGTGTTATGGAAGCAAAATTGATAAATTATTTACTGTTGCTTCCAATTACGACATGTAACAATAAATAAATAAATTATTAAGATATCAATCAATTTAATTTGTTCTTTCAGTAAGATTGAAAAACCGTAGGCTAAGGAGAAAACAATCAATCAAAAGAACAAAAAATAACATGGTTTAGTCCACGACTCAGTTTCAAATCCGTAACAATGAATGACAGTACCAGCGACCACTTTATACAAAATTAATTTGTATTATGTGGTCGCTGGACGGTACCTTGGACATTACAGACTTGATTAGCGCTACCTAGAGGCAATATTTGGTAATAGTAGGAGTCGTTACTATAGAATGTCAAGTCCTACAGCAATAAATTACTCAACTGGAGTAGGAAAGTGAAAACAATGCAAGTTTAAATAGAATAGAAAATCAGTTGCAAATAGGACATCGGCGCGAGAGTATGTCTACATAATTATTATGATCTCGGATTTGAACGTGTTGGTAAAACAAGTGAGTGCGCGGAGAATTCTGAAAGTGACTGATGCTGGGTTTCAACAACCTTGGTCTGTTGGTCAAATAGAATTTGACGATCTTCAAAAAAAGGCCATGACAAAAAAGTTGTTGCAAAGGAACGGAAACTCCAGCTGATCTTTTATAATGAATTTCAAGTGATTGGTATTCTCATAGGGTACATAAACAGTCGGATAAGATGCTATTATATAGCAATGCACCAATGCAGACAGATAAATTTTTTGTGGCAACTGAAAAATTAACGGTCAAATTCTTGCAGTAATTTTCACCTGTTGATTATTAAACATTATTAACAAGTTATTGAACATAGTTAAATATTTGACCATTCTTGGTGAAACTCGGCATCAATATTCAAGTTCATTTCAACATAGTTCGAAGTGAATTAACGGAAAATATAATGTTATCAACTTTTCAAAGGTGAGTGAGGAATATTATTTTTGCTTGTTGTTTTCAATTTCTGGTAAGTTAAGTAAATAGTGAATTCACCTGGAAGGAGTAATTTGATAAATGAAGCACGTAAGTTGGTTTCTAGTTGTGTAGCTAATAAGAAAACTTGAATATTGGGTATTATATAGTAATGAAGTATATTTAGAGGCCTACTTATGCAAAGCAGAATAACCATAAAACAGATAATTTTTCATAATGGCTGATGTATGTGATGATGGAAACGCAATATACTGAAGGGATAATTTCATAATTGTAGACTTTATCGATGACAAAGATAATCTAATTCGATCATAGCTGAAGCTGATATTATTGAATTAATAACCACTCGCCATAAGCAAATGCTTGCGCCGGCTTCTGACGCACAGAGTAAATTTGAGGTTAATATTTTGATATCTCATAATAAGAATAGGTATTGTTAGTCACGATTCCCTTGATAGACCTTTATTGCTATTGAAAATAATTAATTAATAGATTAGAAGCCTGATTGACAACATGGTACTGCTCCTAATGACTGATGCTTACCTTAAAAGCTCGCCGCGTTCCATTATTATGAATATTATACAGAACCGTACTGAATACTTGAAATGAATAACTTGAAAGGAATTCAATAAAGAATATTAAATCAATGTTCTCAAAGAACGCAGGTGAACGCCGAACGGTAACGCAAGCAGTATGAACGTATGAACTATAAAGGCTGTAATAGCAGTAGGCAGTGATCGCATGAAATTGCATTTAAGAATGGCCAACCTTAAATCAGATGACTGACAGTCAGCTGATTACCGTTTTACAATTAACAAAGGATAATTTATTACAATTCTATTGTAAATTTAATGTATGTGAAACGAAAAATAATTGAAAACTATTTTCTTAAATCTACAATCAAAATTGGGTGGAATAATGTATCTATAGAGGAGTAGCTGCTAGACCTGATCAGCGCGCTCTAGGTGAGAGAGAGTGAACAAGTGGTCGGGATTTTACCATTGTGAGATAGGGACAAAACACGATTTTGGGATAGAATTCAATTAAATCATTAATGTATCATCAATACGTTATTGCTATCTATTATTTAGTGGTTTCAAGATGTTTTAATGAATGTATAATTGGATTAAAGTACTTTTATCAGAATTTTCGTCATCTTGTTGCTAGACTCTTCTTGCTAGGTTAGGGTTTTGAAGTTTGAACTTCCCGCTATGTGTAACCATTGGTATGGTATGTATGATAAACATTATTATTCCAGAGACATAAATTATTTTACACAAATAATATTTAATTCAATTACAACATTATATTTACATCTTATATTTTCCATACTTCATCTATTTATGTTCAATATTATATGTGCAACAATCAATGTCTGGAGTAAAAAATATATTATTATTTCAGAGACATCAACTATTTTACACAAATAATATTTAATTCAATTACAACATAATATTTACATCTTATATTTTCCATATTTCATCTATTCACGTTCAATATTATATTTTATATCAGTACCTATCTCACTCTTTTTTGGAAAGGAATGCTTTTGGAAAGAGGATGAAATTAAAATTATCTTTGTTTCTTCTCTCTTAAAAAGGCAACAGAAAAGTTCTTGAACATCCTAGCTTTGATTTTATAAGTTACTGGAATATTTTGGCTGAATATTTATCAAATACGATGGGTTTGAAAACAGACATTTTTACATTTGATTCAATGTTAACCTATCTTCAATCCCGACAAGTTGTTCCTCTGTCTCTCACTTGAGCGCTGATGTTTGGCAGCTACTCGTCTATTGCAGGATTCTTTTTCAGAGAACAGCTGATTTAACATTAGTAAACGAGCGAACATCAATAAGCTGTTTTCTGATATTTTAAAAGAATCCTGCTTTATTTACTAGTATAGCAGGATCCAATTCAACTTGTCAGAAATCAGCTGTTTCAAAGAGCAATATCACAATAGAGGAGTAGCTCCTAGACCTGATCAGCGCGCTCTAGGTGAGAGAGAGTGAACAACTTGTCGGGATTTTAACATTGTGAGATAGGAACAAAACACGATTTTAGGATAGAATTCAATTAAATCATTAATGTATCATCAATACGTTATTGCTATCTATTATTTAGTGGTTTCAAGGTGTTTTAATGAATGTATCAGTTGGATTAAAGTACTTTTATCAGAATTTTCGTCATCTTGTTGCTAGACTCTTCTTGCTAGGTTAGGTTTTTGAAGTTTGAACTTCCCGCTATGTGTAACCATCAGTATGGTTTGTATAATAAACATTATTATTCCAGAGACATAAATTATTTCACACAAATAATATTTAATTCAATTACAACATTATATTTATATCTTATATTTTCTATACTTCATCTATTTACGTTCAATATTATATGTGCAACAATCAATGTCAGGAGTAAAAAAGACATTATTATTCCAGAGACATCAACTATTTTACACAAATAATATTTAATTCAATTACAATATTATATTTACATCTTATATTTTCTATATTTCATCCATTCACGTTCAATATTATATTCTATATCAGTACCTATCTTACTCTTTTTTGGAAAGGAATGCTTTTGGAAAGAGAGTAAAATTAAAATTATCTTTGTTTTTTCTCTCTTAAAAAGGCAACTGAAGTGTTCTTAAACATCCTAGCTTTGATTTTATAAGTTACTGGAATATTTTGGCTGAATATTTATCAAATACGATGGGTTTGAAAACAGACATTTTTACATTTGATTCAATGTTAACCCATCTTCAATCCCGACAAGTTGTTCCTCTGTCTCTCACTTGAGCGCTGGTGTTTGGCAGCTACTCGTCTATACTTAACCTACAAATGCTGAATCTCGCAGATTATTGAAAAGGTCTTTTAAAAAGTTATTCTTTGAAAGGTCTTCTTTAAAAAAGTCTTTTAAAGACTTTAAAGGTCTTTAAGACTTTCAAGCCTTTTGATTATAGTGTCGAAATCACTGTTCAATTATTACTGGAACAGCTGATTTCTGACAAGTTAATTGAATCCTGCTATAGCTGATTGGCATCAGCTCGCTCAAGTGAGAGACAGAGAGAACAGCCGGGAGGGATTGAAGCTGGATTATCATTGAGTCAAATGTAAAAATGCCTGTTTTCAAACCAATCGTATTTAAAAAATATTTAGCCAAAATATTCCAGTAACTTGAGATGTACCATGCAAATTTAGTAAACTCACCACTACTTTCTTTTTTGGTTTGCGGAGTTGGGGTTAAGGGTTTTTTTTGAAAGCATTTAAATATAGAGTAAAGAGAGGGTGAGAGAGAGAGAGAGAGTGAGAGAGAGAGAGAGAGAGAAAGTAGTGGAGAGAGAAAGATTAGATTATGTAGATAACAAAAATTATCTGCTTCGATTTTAGTTGACAAAAGTGTCAAGTATTTAGTAGTAATATTATTTTATAAATTAAAAAAATTATGAGTAATCATTTTTTATCAATATGAGTATTAGAAGCAATGCGATAATGTATGATTGTGATTATGTACATGAAATAGCGAAGTATGAACATATAAATTTCCATTCTTGGACATCCTTTCCATCAAACAATTGACCGTCAAAGAGAGAGACAGAGAGAGAAGAGAGAGAGTATGACTGTGTATGTGTGGAGAAAATAAAAAGAGGGAGTTATAAAATTAGATCGTAATACAGTAATACAAAATAATTAGTATTTATCTATGTATATAATTATATTATTTGTAAGTTTTAATTCAATAATATAATTAGTATTTATGTATTGTCACAACACATTTCGAATAGAGCCGGCTGAGGCCCGAAGATTGAAAGAGATAGATAATTGATAAGAAACTGATAACAAGACTCACCTAAAAATAATTCTTAATAAGACAAAAATAAGGCTTCATAAAAATAATAGGAAAATCATAGGAAGGCGTATTGTAAGTAGAATTTTTCCATTTCCTAGTTAGAAAACCCTAATGCTTTACGACTGTGTGGGAGCTATGCAGAGAAAAAATTCCTTACAGTATCCAAGTTTTTTTTAATTACTTTGGACTACATTCAAGTTCATTGAGGCGTCCACATTCTATGAGAGAATAATTCATTGGGAACTTATTTTGGATATCTTAACTCTATCTAAGAGTATTAGATAGAGTTGAGACAGACTTCCTTCTTCCTTCATAGGCCTATTAGGAGAAAAAAGTGATCAGAAGTACTGTATTAGAACTACAAACAATGCGTAAGCATTCTCTTACTACAACGCAAAGTAATTGAGAGATTAGAAATATGGCAACGATGTAAGAATGCGAGCTGGCGCTGTTCGCTGCTAGGTTGCTGCACCGTACTGTCTATCAAACTCGACTCGAGTCACACATTTACCGTTTCAGTCTTGACTCCGGGAAATAGCCGAGTCAACGGATGTGACGCACAGCCTTAACTGATTTAGGTGTAAATATGTCTGATTTATAATTGAAATATCTTAAAAACGGTTTCACATATCGTGGTGCGGTTCTCGCCATTCATTTTCTCTTGAAATTCTGTATCGAAATCATGTATAACATGACCACCTTCCCATTTAAAAAAATGAACTTAGATTGGCGTATTCAATCATACTTAAAATTTTAAGAACTTTGAAGGCCTATATCTCGCAAACTATCAGGCCCACAATGACCAATTTAGTCTCAAATTGTAGGTAATTTAATATACTTTGAGAATTATTTTGGATGTCCTATTCGAAAAAGTGATAATTCACGGTCAAAATACAAAATTGACCAAATGTAAAAACAAGTGAAAAATTACGATAATTTGATAAACTTTGAAGAGCTGTATTTCGTAAACGGTTGAGCCTACAATAACAAATTTGGTCTCAAGTTGTAGGTAATCTAATCAGCTTAAAAAATTATGTGAATGTCCCATATGAAAAAGTGATTCTTCAGGGTCATAATTGAAGAAATTTAGAAAAAGTGAAAAAATTCAACAATATGATAAACTTTGAAGGCCTACATCTCGCAAACTATTGGGTCTACAATGATCAATTTGGTCTCAAATTGTAGCTTTTTAAATTATCTTTCAAAACTTTGCTGAAAGTCACCTTCGAAAAAGTGATGCTTCACGGTCAAAATTTACCAAACGTAAAAACAAGTAGTGAAAAATTAAGATAATTTGATGAACTTTGAAGAGCTGTATTTCACAAACGGTTGGGCCTACAATAACCAATCAGGTAGCAAATTGTAGGTATTCAAATTTACTTTCAACCCTATGTAAGATGTCCTATATAAAAAAGTGATTCTTCAGGGTCAAAATTGCGAAAAATTGAAAAAAAGGGTAAATTTTCGTTAATTTGATGAGTTTTGAAGAGCTGTATCTCGCAAACGGTTGGGCCTACAATGATAAATTTGGTCTCAAATTGACGGTAATTCAATATACTTGAAAAAATATGTAGAATGTCCTATATGTAAAAGTGATTCTTCAGGGTGAAAATTGGCCAAACGTAAAAAAAGTGCAAAATTCCGCCATTTTGTATGATTTTTGGAGATGATCCCATAGTTTGCCGAGGTCTAAAACTTGGATTTAGCATCCCAGGACTACCATAAACATTATTAAAAAAAGAAACTGACTACCCCATTTCATGCAAGGTAGACCCTATTTTTGATGACAATTTTACTGGGCTATAAAGAGTGAGACTAATCCTGCTTCAAAGTTTATTCGACCTACCTCTGCGACTGGAACTGGTGATGTTTTAAAGCATAATGTTTCAAACGTGTGAATTTTCATAAACTTATAAAATTAAGGGATTGGTTTGAGTTCGCGGGATCAGCTAGTTGAATGTGGGACGTCGTGTATGTTTAAAAAATAAATAACTGAAGAATAAAATCAATAAATAATAAAAAAATAATAAACATCGTCATATTAGGGAATGATCATCAGCTGGGTCAGAATAAGATTTTTTCGTTGTAGTCAGGGCGTCGCAGTAAGAGGGGCGCCCGCCCCGGGCGCCGCAGTCAGAGGGGCGCCGCGAAAGCGGCGGCTTGTGGGACGTCGTGTATGTTTAAAAAATAAATAACTGAAGAATAAAATCAATAAATAATAAAAAAATAAAATGAAAATTTTAAGAATTAAAAAATAGAAAAATATAGAATACAAAAAATAAATAAAAATGTAAAAAAATAGGAAAAAAATATAAAAAAATTAAATTAGATTTACATAACGTATTTTGGGGGGCGCCTGACAACATCTCTCTCGACACAGTTGACAGGACCAATTCTGTACACTTGGACAAGAAAACAGCTAATTTAAGGCTAAACGCATTGACAGATTTCAGCTAGCATGGCTTTTTAGCGAGGTCTACTGTTCACAGAACTACTAGTATTCATAATACTGCTGAATCAAGGCTGTAGAAAACTACAGATTCTCTGTATCTAAAGGAGGCAGTCCTACTACCTAGTGGTAGAAATCTGTACTAGACCTTCCACCGAGACAACTTGAGCACTATCTAGCGACCAGATAGGTAAACTAATCTGGAAGCCACTGTGAGTACCGCGAGAAATAAAACCGCTTCCAGCCAAAATAATTTTGCATAAAACCGTTTCATTCTTCACAAATCATGAAAATTATAAAACTTCCGGGCTGTTCCCCCGAGCGTTACCAAATAGATTGACTCCTAATTTTCTAAGATAGGACAAATATTAACTGAGATATGGCAGCTTTATTGATAGGTGACCACTGAAGGTAAGTTGCACTCCTTTTTACTGTATTTAAAATTCATAAAACATTATAAAAAAATCGCTTACAAATAACATAAAAAGCAGACGGAGACTTTAGCATTGTTGTGGCAGACTTTAGCCGCATGCCTGGGCAGTCACCTCTATCAATAAAGTTGCAATATCTCAGTTAATATCCGTCGAATCTTAAAAGACAAGGTGTCAATCGATTTGTTTTTCATTAACTGAAAAAAGTTATTCTTGTTAAATCATCGGTTATTTGAGGAACAGAATTTGAATGGCCACTATTTTGTTTTACAAATTTGTAAAATTGTCATAATATTTATTGTTTTGTAGCTCTGTCCAGTTGTCATTAATGTTTGTGCAAAGTTTCAATTTCGTATGTTCAACTATTATTTAGAATAAAAATAATGAGTGGAAAAAACAAAATGGTAACTATAAGGACTTCTGGACAATTGAAATATGATTTTTAGATATGTTTCTTACCCAAAAACAATGCCCTAGAATATAGGTAAAGAATTCTGAAACACTCTGTATATGAGACTATTGGTTTGCCATATTAAAAAGAGATCTTTCAACAATTCTAATGAGTTACATAATGTCACGCCTAGTTCAAAATTTCAATAATAACTTTGAATTTCAAGAAAAATCCTGTTCTGAGAACAAATTTTCTAACTTGCATAGCCTAGCAGAAAATTGAAGATTTCTATTATAGAATCAGTATAAAACTTGAACAAAATAAGAGTGCAAAAACAATGCAATAATTAAAAATATGAAAAGTAGTATAAGGTGATTAATTATTGGAAATCTATAATATTAAGAAGATTGTAATAAAATAGTAGGCCTATTAGTAAGATTCTTGTGGCTATTATATGAATTGAAAATTTGAGAAATAGCAGTAATGAGTTCTCAATAGATAAATAATTGATATTTGAAGAGTGGAAGTTCCAAACGTTCTTTACAATTCCATAAAAAGTGCCATTTTTTAAATTAAAGTGCGTTTTTCCGCTCATTTTGTTCAAAATAACAAAGTTAATTTGCCTGTACTTTTCCAAGTGCCATCTAAATTATTCTAGTTGCTAATTCTAATTCCGCTAGGCCTAGATGGTGCGTGCTCCAAGTCCATCAGCTGTGTACTCTCGTATTGCTCCAAGTGCCAATTGCATAGCATGTGTTCAGGCCCAAATGTTGGACTTGCAACGTTCTAGTGGAAATATAATAATTTTTATTAATTCCAGATTATAATATTATACCAAAATATGATTATTTTTGTGATTTTATCAATTAATAAAATAAAATAAATAAATAGGTCCATGTACTTGAATCGTTCTAGTAGAAATTGCTGGTCCTTTTGTACTTGAAACGTTTTAAATATTTGATTATTCTTTTTAAATATTACAGATTGGGACAGAGCTTGGATAATACCACCAGTTCATTACATGGATTTACAAGGAGCATACAAAAAATCAGAACATTATTGTTATGAATGAGGAAGTATAACAGTTTTTTGTGACTACTGAGAAATTCATTTTTTGGCACTTGGAACGTTTGGAGCTTCCACTCTTCATTTGCTGTGAAATAGTTAGTAGATTTAGTAGAAATAGATTAATTTGTTATGAATTTATGATATCTGTATTGAGCTCATAGCATAGGTCTACTTTCCAAAATTATTAAAACTATTGTAAAACTGCTATTTATTATCACATTGGTTAAAAAATTGCATTTCTAAGGATTTCAAATCCATAAAATATAATATTTGTCCTCAAATTATAATAATTTAAGAAATAAAACAATCATTCATAATCATAATCATTTATTGGATCAAGCAATACAATCATGATTTAATAAGATGAATTTTGAAGCGAGCCGTTGCGCCTTCCAGGCTTTCAACTCCCACAACGTCACATTTCGTAGTTTGACAACTTCGACAACGTAAATAAAACATTTTCTTTTCAGCTCACAAAAATGAAACAATAATTTCTCTTCTGCTCCTCGTGGAAACATCTAATAAATTCATGGATATTGAAAATCTTTCAGTAGCGAAGATAAATTTTATAGGCCTAGTGTGCTTAGAGTGGTAACCTTGCTTTAAAAGCACTAACGCACAAGGCACAATAAGAACACACTATTTTTTGTTGTGGCCTGCTCGTGAATTTGAAATTATTTTAGGTGAATAAACCAATTAATACTCAAATAAAAACTAGAAAGTGATGTTTTATTGTTTCATTCAACGTTTTGTTGTCAAGAATCAACTTAGGATGTGTGGTGATTTTGGCAAATCTGTGTTGATTGTTTGAAGTGAAGATTCAAGCGGGCTACCGTACTATGTCCTACTCCAGAGGTGAGCTTGGAAAATTAACTATGTTTCATAAATTATTGCTGCAAATTATGATTCTCTCTACTTATTATCGATACTTCACATCCAAAAATTGAGATTGGATTATCAGACCGGCGCTTATCGCCCTCGGTTACGGACCACTCTACTTGAATTGGTCCCTTATGAGCGTTCCAACTGAATACTTGGGAAATTTTTTGGAAGGATCTATAAATTGTCTTGCTGCTTCCCTTTTACTATCAAAGTCATTCCCTCGGCCAACTTGAATTTCACGCGAGATCTGAATTGTTTAATGGTGTCTTTGAGGTTATGACAACTCCACACGTATAGCAGGATCCATTTAACTTGTCAGAAATCAGCTGTTCGGTAATAATTAAACAGTGATTTCGACAGGGGCGGATTAAAAGGGGGGGTGACCGCCCCCCCGTCCGCTACAGAGATTGAAAATTTCGCTTTCCAATTATTTATCAAAAACTAATATGTATAGGATTATAGTTTCAGTAGTTTTATTATTATTATTAGAGTAGAGATACGTTAGTATTATTTTGTAACAAAAATGAGGATTTAAATGGTTATATTTTAATAAGGAACGTAGAAAGCATTGCTTCTGCTCAACGTCGGCAGTGCGGGTCCGAGGAAGTTTTTTGGTACATGCGAGGATGCGAGCCGTGGATTTGGCGCAAATATATAGAGCAGCGGTGCCAGGCCATTCAAAATTTTTATACTATTCATACAATATTTATTCTCAAATCAAAAATATTTATTTAGCATTGTACGATACAACATGAACAGTGTCAATATAAATGAAACAAAAACAAATTTTTGCTGGAAAACAAGTATCTATCAATATTGATAGTTTAAATTTATTTATAGTCCAATTATTGATGGTTCAAATTTGAACAATAACTCCTAAAATATTCTAATTGCAGTTTCAATATTACTGTCTTCTTGATTACAAAAAAAGTACCAATGAGCAGAGACTCACTAATATTAAAAACCTCTTCAATTCAAGTTTAGATGCCGTTCCTTCCTTTTGTCTGATGCTCGTTGGTAGTATGGTAGGCTCCCATACATAAGAGGGTATTTTGGTAAAAAATCTCTATCCATAAATGCTGCTGAGTACCATGAAATTATTAACATATTATTTCGAATCCATAAACTGGCTTCTATCTCAATGTATCCAGATGGACTATTGAGGCTGTTTGTTTCATACTGATGTTTTGTATCGAGGTTGACAGGTTGTTACATACTTTTCATCAGTGTGCGTGTTTTCATTTTAAAATTTGCTCATCTCATGTTAACTTGAACTTTTGTTGTGATTTACACTGGAAAAATACTTAATTTTATAAAAATATCACATAACTTTAGCATTTATGTAAGAAAAACGTTGTAGTTTTAGAGCCTAGATTTTCGGGTTTTCACTCTTAATATTGTTCAAAATTTTTCCGGGGGGCCCCCCGGACCCCCCCTATGCCTGGGGGGTATTCTATACCCCCCAGACCCCCCGGAACTGACCTTTCTAAACGGCCCCCCCCAAAACACAGACCTTAATCCTCCCTGGATTTCGACACAATGATCAAAAGGCTTGTATGTCTTTGAAGTCTTTAAAATACTTTTTAAGAATACCTTCAAAAGAATAAATTTTGAAAGACCTTTTCAATAATCTGCGAGATTCAGCATTTGTAGGTGAAGTAATGTGATATTGCTCTTTGAAACAGCTGATTTCTGACAAGTTGAAAGGATCCTGCTATACAGATCAGAGTTGGAAGAGAAATTCAGAGAATGGTTCACAATTGAAGGTCCACCATTGTAGGGAGCTAGATTCTGATGGCTAATAAAATGGTTTTATCTCAGGTTATTCGCATAATTTATTCAATAGGAGATGGTCCAGTTCATTAGTGGCTCAGGAGTTGGAAAATGTTTCGCAGTTACTGACTTTTTTAAGATGGGTTTTTGGCTTTTACGCTACACCAGCGTTGAATGTTTATAAGCTCTACGGACGATGATAATTTGATGCTTTTGATTTAAAATGCAAAGGTTCAGCATTGATTTCCATAATCCTGTTGATGACCTGACTTTCTTGGATGCGCATACAATTTGAGCATTTCTAATCTCTAGCAGATATATTAAAATTTAAATATATTAATAGCGCATTGATTTGTCCGTCTCTGTGATTTGTCTGTGATGTTTCATATAATTACCTAATTTTGAGATTTATATAAAGAATTCAAAAATTTCAATTGAAAGCTTTTCTAAAACATAAATTAATGCAAAATATATTCCATAATATCACGAAACATAATTTTTTCATTCATTCATTCATAATTACTTATTATTATTCATATAACTACCTACTATATAGTAATAACTACCTATTATCATTATGTATCATAAATTTGTTAGCAGCTAATAAAATCTTTATGGAAACTTTCGAATAAGTAGCTGTAACTTAAGAACTAAATAATAATTATTCTAACCCCCTTGAAAGATGTTTGAGTTTTAGCTGGAAAGTTTCCCTACTTGCATCTTTCTATTAAGAATATTTTTGGACAAAAAATTAAGGATAAATAAAGGAGTACGGCAAGGCTGTCCAATGTCCCCGACTTTGTTTAATATCTAGTTCAAAAATCAAAGGTCATGGCATTTAAAGGAAAGTGGCCAGTTAGATCCAAGATAGTGCTTGAGAACCAAATTTTGGAACAAGTTAAGTGCTTCAATTACTTGGGATGTCGTATCTCATTTGACAAAGAAGATGATGTAAGTGAGAAATTGACAAAATTCAGTGCTGTGTGTGTGGTGCAATACGTAGAACAATAGGGAAGAAAACAAGACAAGCCACTCAGATGAAGTTCTACAGACTAATGGCTGTACCAATAATAGCTTATGGAAGCGAAGCATGGGTGTCAATGAAAAAACCTGAGTCCCGTATTCAAGCAGCCGAAATGAGGTTCCTTCGAGCAGTCAAAGGTTATACTAGGTTGGATTACATGAGAAACGAAGTAATAAGAACCGAACTGAATGTAGAGCCTTTATTATGCAAATATTGAAGAAGAATAGAGAAGACTGGTCTAGCCATCTACTTCGTATGCCAGCAAATAGACTTCCAATTCAAGCTTGGCACTACAAACCCGATGGGAGAAGAGGCGTCGGACGACCGATGAAGAAATGGATGCCGGAACAGGCCAACAGAGCCTAATCCTTGAATGACGATGATGATGATGAATATTTTTGGAATGCTAATAAATTATAAAATGTGCAAATGCCATAAACTCCTTGACAAACAATGAAAAGGTTATTGTAGGCCTATTTTTATTGAATTTTATCCTAGACAGAAAATGATAATATTGTCTAGTTTACCTCATGAATGAAGCTTGTTTTTTGACAAAAGTGTTTTTTTTTGCAGTGACGTCGATGACATGAGCAGGAGCAATCATCTTCTACCAAAGGATATATCAAGCGAGCAGGCATCATTGCGTTGATAAATCCTATATGAGGCAATTCCAAAACAAAAGTTGAGTAATTCCGTATTTTATTGACAGTAACTTATTTACGAAATGATTTATTTGAAATAGTTTTCATTGTGTTTTCAATTGCACTGGATGCAATTTTATGTAGAAAGGATCTTGATACCTCGTAACAAAATGATAACTTACTACAAATTTAATATAACTGCGCAATATCACAGCCACCTTGGATTCAAAATTCTAGTAACTTGGAACCTATCACCTTTTCTGATATATATAAATGAAATAACATGTACGGTATGTTAAAAAATTGTTCCTCAGATATTTTCAATATTTTCCACCCACATCTCCATCAATTTTACACCAGATGAGACCTGTACTGCAATTATTTTCAAAATGATTATGAAAACGGGGTTGAGCTGTAGTAGATAATTAGAACCGTAAAGAAGGGTAACATAATTAGAACTTGCCCTGTAGCATGTTAAAAATGAGCTCGCAGCACTTTTTTTTGACTGCTCTCCCTTTGAAACTTAAATTCACTTAAGTCTATCCTGACATTACGTTTCTTCCTGAGAGTGATCCCCACATGTGCCTTGTTGTTGTACTCTCCAAACTATGACTTGAGCTAAGCTGAAGTTGTCTAATTTAATTTGATGTCTAAAACTGTACCTAGTACCTATGTTATTTGACAATAGAATTCTATTTATGTCATGTATTTAAACTTGTAGCAATGATTACAGAGCCATGCAATTTAGTTTAATATGAATAATTTTATTATAATATTGATCAATAATTACGGTAGTTTATTTATTTTTCAGTTATTTGTGGATAATTGATGAATTTATCGTTGACCCTACAGTCAAGTATAAAGTATTAAACCCTACAAAATATTAGCATTTAATAATATGCTTATGTTTTAGTCGAGTTTTATCCATCCATTTAGTACACATGAAAACGTTCAGCTAATCCAAACAAATTTTGTATTCTTTCTAGATTTTAATAGTGCCTGAATTGGAATGTGTAACAGTTTAGAACTACTCTTCCATGCTTGAGTAAATCTTTGTCCAAGTATTGAGTTCAAATATACCTGGTAATATATATATTTAACAAATTGGTGTCTATCATCCAGCAATAAGTACTAATAAAAATTTGAGTTAATAATAGTATTCAGAATTTATTATTGTAGATTTTGACAATGCTTGTACTGTAGTAGAAAAATGGTTTTATTTGAATTTATAGTTTGAGTTGCAGTAGAAAAATGATTTAATTTTAATTTATATAGTGTGAGTTGCAGTAGTAGTGCGGTATTGCTGGTATAGTCTGTACATTGTAGCAAGTCTCCCCTATTCTTCTCTTACTCCTCTCTTGAGAATAATGTATTGAGAATAGTGATGTTAGCCACAAAATTGAAAACATGCTGTGGAATGGTGTACGCTTGCTGCAACTGTCTTACCCCCTCCCACAGTATGGTTTCATTGATTCAATATCAATTAATTCATTTATTAATCCAGTTTAATAAACTTATTAATTGAAATTTTGTCAATAAACGTGTTTGATTGTGTTGCTAGCATCATTTCTCTCTCCATTTGCCTTCTCTTTTACTCAGTTTTTCTTTTTCTTTCACTTGTTTCTTTGTTTCTTACCCTTTATGCTTCTCATAGGCCTATATTTCTTCTTCTCCTTCTTCTTCTTCTTCTTCTTCTTCTTCTTCTTCTTCTTCTTCTTCTTCTTCTTCTTCTTCTTCTTCTTCTTCTTCTTCTTCTTCTTCTTCTTCTTCTTCTTCTTCTTCTTCTTCTTCTTCTTCTTCTTCTTCTTCTTCTTCTTCTTCTTCTCCTTCTTCTTCTTCTTCTTCTTCTTCTTCTTCTTCTTCTTCTTCTTCTTCTTCTTCTTCTTCTTCTTCTTCTTCTTCTTCTTCTTCTTCTTCTTCTTCTTCTTCTTCTTCTTCTTCTTCTTCTTCTTCTTCTTCTTCTTCTTCTTCTTCTTCTTCTTCTTCTTCTTCTTCTTCTTCTTCCTTCTTCTTCTTCTTCTTCTTCTTCTTCTTCTTCTTCTTCTTCTTCTTCTTCTTCTTCTTCTTCTTCTTCTTCTTCTTCTTCTTCTTCTTCTTCTTCTTCTTCTTCTTCTTCTTCTTCTTCTTCTTCTTCTTCGAATAATCATCTTTAAGGTCAATTCCATTGACACGACACGACGACGACATTCTCATTTCGTTCTGCGCATGCGTCACCAGCCCATGCTCTGATTGGTCCATGTCTATCTTTGTTTACAAATGAAAGCTCTCAAGTCTCAAAATTGCAGTACCGGTATGACTTGAAAAGGTTTGTATTATACTATTATTTACTGATTATTATATTTATATTGTCGTACTAATATTATTAATATTAATTGACAATTGATTCCGAACAGCGAACATTCAAACTTCCTACCTAGTCACTTAACCTAGAAATTCGGCTGGTCAGAACGAAATGAGAATGTCGTCGTCGTGTCGTTGTCGTCAATGTGGGAATTGACCTTTAAGGTCAATTCCCACATTGACGACAACGACACGACGACGACATTCTCATTTCGTTCTGCGCATGCGTCACCAGCCCATGCTCTGATTGGTCCATGTCTATCTTTGTTTACAAATGAAAGCTCTCAAGTCTCAAAATTGCAGTACCGGTATGACTTGAAAGGGTTTGTATTATAATTTTATTCACTGATTATTATATTTATATTGTCGTACTAATATTATTAATATTAATTGACAATTGATTCCGAACAGCGAACATTCAAACTTCCTACCTAGTCACTTAACCTAGAAATTCGGCTGGTCAGAACGAAATGAGAATGTCGTCGTCGTGTCGTTGTCGTCAATGTGGGAATTGACCTTTACAGTGTAGATTAGGCAATGCCTTGAATAGATAGATTTCAAAGCGTGTATATGTGCTTCAAATAATTAGAGTGTAGTAGTATTTTTGTGTTTTTTTTTCTATAAACACATCCTTTTCCTACCAGCTAAGATGAGACCCATTATATTGGACAGCTATTATCTAGTCTTGTCTATTCATTTGTATGATTGTGATTATTCTGTTTTAGTTTAGCATACGTATTAGTTTCTCTTCTAATATTTTTGTTGTAGATTGTGTATTACCGTTTTGAATTTTGTGTAACACTTGAATAATTGAGACTGAGACTCTTCATATAGAACTGCTACTCTATTTGTTGAGTCTCATCTATTCAGTAAATACACATTAACAAGCTTTGCTTTTCATAGAAAAATTAATGTTTTGTGGTTTTAGTAGATTTTATTGTTCATTAGTTGCAATGCAGTGTTGCTTTTTGCTTGTTGCATGATTTTTGTGTATTTTTTTTTATAGATAAGACTCTTCAAATATACCGACTAATGTATTTGATGAGTGTTACCTATCGAGAAGGTACCTACACAAAAAGAGCTTAGCTTTGGTTAAAAAGTTAGTATTTTGTGTTTACTATTTTGTAGGTTCTGTTAGTGCTTGCAGTATAGTGGCTTTATTTGAAATCGTATGCAATTTCAATAGTTGCAGTTACTTGCAGTCTTGCTTTTGGTGAATCCTCCCCTCTCTATTCTTCTCTTCCTCCTCTTAAAATAAAAATTTACCATGTTCAGAATAATGATGCTAGCCCTGAAATTGAAAACATTCTGTGGAATGGGGTACGCTTGCTGCAAACTGTCTTACCCCATCCCTCAGTATGGTTTCATTGATTCAAGTTTAATTAATTAATTTTTTAATCTTGGTTAATCAACTTCTTAATTGAAATTGAGTCAATAAACGTGTTTGATTTTGTTGCTAGCATCTTTTTCTCTCTCCAATTGACTTCTCTCCTATTTATTTTTTCTGTCTCATTTATTAATTTTATTATTTTTTCTTGTTACACTGTCCCTTTAAGCTCCTTTTGGGCTATATAGTAATAATAAGGTTCGACAAGATTCTCAAAAAAAGTATCAAGGGTTTTATAACTATTCAATAATCATAGTTGAGACCCAAAAATACTTTATTCCTCATTATCTGTTCACAATAATCGAAAAATAAATTAACGAATTCTGTCAGTTCAACATTAGTTTCATCTAATAAAGAAAAAATTAATGAAACAGTCAATTATACTAGGTAGGGTAGCCTATTAACCTCAGTTTGAAATCAGTTTAGTTGAATAAATAGTTTAATATTAAGCCGTCGGTCCCGTCGGCTTTAAAAGTAGTATTTCTGATCATCACCTTCCCATGCACATGCCTAGATCTTATGTCTTAGATGCTTCTGTCTAGATCTTATGTCTTCCCATGCCTAATTAGATTATAATAATAAAATAATGTATAAAGATAGGCTTATTAATAATTGGCTTCCGATTCAATTAGAATTTTCTCAATGTTTCATTGCATTCCGCTGCGGTGGAGCATGGAGGGAAAACAAGGCAAGCAATTACGCAGCTGGGTATCCTGATATATACAAACGTTCGCATTTCTCCCTCTGTCATGGACCACACAGCCTATTCAACCTACATACAGGTGAGTCCAGTCAATTTCACATCTCTCTTATATTATGCAGTACAGAGCGTGCCATCCAAATTGGCTTCTCTCTGGAGCATGCGCGTTGATCGCTTTCTCCCACTACAGTGCCTGCTGACTCGCGGTACAGTAAATTTCAAAAGTTCATTCAGCTGGCAAACTCAGCTTTATAAAAAAATTCATATTTTGCTTCGGTTACCTAGCAGTACTATGATGTTATTTGCTTCACTGACTGTACTAGCCTTAGCGGCTGGAGGGGAAGCGTGGTGGGAGAGATTATCCATCTCTCGCACAGCCTCCCCTAGACGCCAATTTGGATGGCACGCTCTGTACCTAATTTCTTAGAAAGCTCTTGAAGCGTCTTCACACAATCATAGTTTTTAACAATACACATGTATATCAGCTGTTTGATTAAAAGTATTTGTCTTTCTCTTTTGTTTGTATTCTTTGCAAAGTAGGCTTCAGTTTGATTGTTGGAAATTTTGAAATGAATTTGGAACAGTGATAGAAACGAAACTATGAGAGGTGGTTAGTGTTTAGGAATTTATTTTAAAAATGAACGAGCTCAACCCGTGCAGCGCAAAGCGCCGATCACTTGTATTTAATGAAATTCTAGTTTTAAAAATTAATAGTTGCTATTTTGACTATCTGCAGCTGACAGCAGCTCAGTCATACCAATGAAATCCTACCTTGTACAGGGATTGTAGATGACTATTTATAGTTTGACTATTTATTGTAGATGACTAATGTTGTTTGACATTCAGCTTCTAAGATCTATGAGGGATGTGATGGATTTCAGAAACTAATTCAGTACTTTTAATAACTGAAATTTTAATTCCAACAGATAACGCCACAGGTAGGCCTACCTATTTTTGGTTTTCATTATTTTTTTCCTATTTAAAATGATCCGGTCCATCAAAATAGGTCCACTCAAACTTTTCCACGAACTTTCCAAAATCTACTCTACACAGGCACCAAACAGATGATTCCACTTTTTTCCTTGAAAACAATAGTCTCTTTTGTAAATTATTGTTTAATTATTCAATTGTCTCTATAGTAGCGAAGGTGATTAATAGGTCCGTTCTTCCTTGTGGTAGATGATAATCCATTTGCAGCTGTTGTCATTACATAGATTTACTGAGAAACAATATTAGAAACTAGTTTCGATTCTTCCACCTCTGCCAATCTCAAACAAAAAATACTCTATAAAAATTTATTTATTGAGTTTTCAAAGTTTTAATTTTCTTGTAAACGTGAGTTGTATTATTGTTGCGATATTTTCACAAGGAATACCTTGATTATTACAAGTTTTGATTATTCATGCTAACTTGTATAACAACTAGATCAGTGTTATCATGAGTTGGTTAATTTTTTACTAATTGGTTAATTTAATACTATCTTTATTGGGACATGGATTTTGTTGGATATTGATCTAGAGAAGAATCTTTCAAACTTGTACGTTGTGTAAAATGGTTTGCTGATTATTATTGTTGGTTGTTTAGCCTATATTTTTAAATTGATCTGTGAAACTCTCCTCTTACAGTGAGCAGAAGAGAATAATGAAGCAGTAGTTCATTAAAGATTGAGACCATCACAACGGCCTAAATGGTGCTCGAGCGAAGTGAGTTCTTACTAATTCACAAACACAGTTTGTTCATATATCTGTCAAGCCTCTGGCCTTAGCAACTACGGTAAGTCATCAATTTGTGTTTTGCTATTAATTCCATTAAAATTTTCCATAAAATGAAACCGCCTAAAATTGAACAGCTGACTTGCTACGTTTCATATCAATTGGTATTGGACTTGGCTTTCTTAGGGCCGGTTCATGAGCTCGGGATTCAGCCAAGACCTGGACTAAAACGGGTGGCTACCGTAGCATCGACAAACGTTAGCCTCGACACTATGTACTAAGGGCTCTCTATGCTGCTATCCCACTAACCTGTCGAGACAAACATTTGTCGATGCTACGGTAGCCACGCGTTTTAGTCTAGGACTTGGCTAAATCCCGAGCACATGAACCGGCCCTTAGTTACAATTGGATAAGGATGTTTTGCCATTAGTAATAATAGTACCTATAATTATAGTATATAATAATAGTACCTATAATTAAGTCCTATTCAATAATATAGTACACACTACTTTCCTTTCTATCTCGTGTTTTCCTATTTCCAACTTTTATTGCAAAACATTTTGGATATTTAGGCTGCTTTCATAAATTAGAATTGGAACAGTTTTAGGGTGCGTAAGTGTGTTGGGCCATCATTGAGTATCAATATTGTAAATTGTTGAATAAATAAATATGCCCGTACCAGAAGGATGTACCGTAGGCCAATCTCATTCCATTGATACCAAAGTTGAATACAGCTTTCTTAGTAACAATCAAATAATTGTTCTAATTTTTAAAATATTTCGTCCAATTCAATACTCGTTATCAAGTTATCCTTCTCGTGCTCGGTCTAGCATCTCCTGCCTCATATCTGATTGGCTAGTCTGTTGCAGTTGAACATAACATGGTTTTGTTAGTAGCAAATTATTATTTTTATGTGACTTCTATTATTTATCTGTCAATTAATTTATTCATTTAAAATAACTACTGCCTAATCCCTGAATGGTGAGTCTATTTGCAGTTGAACTTGGCTTTGTAAGTAACAATAAAATAATGATGTTAATGTAATAACAATTTTCTAGTCCAATGCAATAGAATCACAGACATGCAAGACTATTACCTCTTTATCTCTGTTTTATCTTTTTTCTAATCTTTCTTATCTTCTTCTGTCTCCCAAAAAGGTCTTCGCCAATCTCATTCTCTTTTTGATTGTTGAACATAATTTCTTACTCAAAACATTCAAATAATGATGTTCTTGTCATTATTCACTATATTATTGTTCAACTCAATAGAATAATTGATCATTTCATTTGCTTACCGCCAAGCCACGGAGTTGCAGCTTCATATAAATTGAGTTAAATGCAGAATAATTATTATTCCAAGACTTACACAAAGATATCTATCATTCTATGAAAGAGCACAAGTCTATTTGTAATGGCAAGTCCTATTAATACCACTAGATGCCAAATAATCTGCCACTCAAGTAGAAACCAATCTGAAAAACAAACAATTCAATTTAATAGAATCAATCAATACTATTCCCGCCTTCTCAGTTCTATTGACTTTATATTTTTTGCATCATCTGAACCGCAGAATGGCGCAGGCCAAATTCATTCCATTGATAGAGTACATGGTGTAAAATGTTTCAATGATTACTAACTCATTGTCATTATTATTTATTGTTTTTATTTTGAAATTGATATATGTCATTCTCCTTTGGCAGTTAGCAGAGTTAAATGAATGAAAATGAAGCAGCAGTTTATTGAAGATTGAGACCACCTCATCAGCGCCACGAGCGAAGTGAATTCTCACTACTGATTTACAGACATTGCTCATATGTGAGAAATCCTGTCCTGTGGACTTGGCGGCTACCACGTAAGTCATCAATTTGTGTTTTATATTAATTATTTTATTCCATTGTACACACGTTAAAATTCCCCATCCAAAAGTAAATAGCCTTAAATAATTAAGCAGCCAACTAGCATCCTGCCAACAGACAGAACATTGCATAGAACAGCTTTCTAGTGTTTGTCCATTGTGTTGTTGGTAGATTAGAAGTCAGCTGTTCAATTCAATGTTATTTTATTGGATGGAATTTGATCATGTACAAGCGACTCAACATTTATGCTCTTATCAGTTGCAACTTGTTGCATGGATTTGCTGTAATGTAGGCTATACGGGTAAAGGCTGTTTGGTCTCACTCAAGTATTCACAGGCCAAACACATATTGATACTGTATTATTGGTGGCAGTTTTCAACTCAGGTGTTCTATTTTCTTGAAAAGTATAATTTCACAAGGCTGTTATTAAGATGCTCACACACGTGCTCGTCTCGGCTTGCTAGATGGATGTGTTCAGTGTGTGGCTATAGCTCAAACTCAGCTATTCAATTTTTAAATAGAAAAGTTTTACTAAACTTTTGATAGCGTTACATTATATTGACTTGATTATTGAGTCATTGAATTTTCAGGAATTATTATTATACTTTGTCGTAGAGCTCCCTAATTGGAAGACGCTGAGTGAAAATGATTCATTTATGGGACTTTGTGGTGTTCTTTTTGTTTGCCCACCAACTTTTTATTCTCTGTGCAACAGCAGCCTTTCTTTCGTCGCTCCATTTAGTGCCGGTTCTTGGCGGCTCTACCTCTGTCTTTATTTCCCACTTTTCAACTTTCATTCTAAACTTATCTTCACTGTTAATCTCGTCAATATTAATTTTGGCAAGTCTCGTTTAATGTTTCGGATCCATTCTCCATTTTAGGAATTATTATTATTATTATTATTATTATTATTATTATTATTATTATTATTATTATTATTATTATTATTATTATTATTATTATTATTATTATTATTATTATTATTATTATTATTATTATTATTATTATTATTATTATTATTATTATTATTATTATTATTATTATTATTATTATTATTATTATTATTATTATTATTATTATTATTATTATTATTATTATTATTATTATTATTATTATTATTATTATTATTATTATTATTATTATTATTATTATTATTATTATTATTATTATTATTATTATTATTATTATTATTATTATTATTATTATTATTATTATTATTATTATTATTATTATTATTATTATTATTATTATTATTATTATTATTATTATTATTATTATTGATTATTATTATTATTATTATTCATTAATGATTATTATTATTATTATCAATATTATTATTATTATTATTATTATTATTATTATTATTATTATTATTATTATTATTATTATTATTATTATTATTATTATTATTAGATTATTATTATTATTATTATTACTTATTATTATTAATTATTTATTATTATTATTATTATTACCAATTATTCGA
The DNA here is from genome assembly GCA_017141395.1 of Laodelphax striatellus. Lineage (NCBI taxonomy): Eukaryota > Metazoa > Arthropoda > Insecta > Hemiptera > Delphacidae > Laodelphax > Laodelphax striatellus. The sequence goes on from CM029532.1 coordinate 1,721,444, forward strand.
ATTAATATTATTATTATTATTATTATTCAATTATTATTATTATTAACAAATATTATTATTATTATAATTATTATAAATATTAATTATTATAAATATTATTATTATTATTATTATTATTATTATTATTATTATTATTATTATTATTATTATTATTATTATTATTGATACCAAGAAGGCAGTGCTAGACTCAAGAACCAAGTTAAACCAGTGAGAAGTTTTTTTTTTTATTTTAATTATATTTAATTAGATAGAATAAAAACGATAATGTTTTAAGTTTTTTAGTGGCAGAGAACTATTGTGGTGACTAGTGCAATCAATATTTGCTACAGGAACTGTAAAAATTTATAAATTTGGCGAACTTTATTCAACGTGTTTGAGGTTAGAAATTTAATAATATCTGCTAACAATGAACAGCTGCTCAATATGTGATAAAGCTTTGCCAACCGACAAAGATTGCATTACCTGTGGCAAGTGCCAATCAGAAATTCATTATACATGCTCTGGGGTTTCAAAATCCACCTGGAAGGCCAAGAGCTCTTCAAAAAAAGTGAATGGGAGTGCCAAAATGTAGGAACCTATAACGAGCCGACCGATCAGCATGGAGACTGAACCATCAGATGCAACGTATTTGATGCTCAAGCGCCTATTAGAGAAAAATGTTCAACAATCACGAAAAAATTATAACGGAGAAAATGGAAGAAATGAAAGTCATGATAGTCAACATTGAGGAGAAACTTGGGGGAGTGGTGAAGGAGGTGAGAAATCTGCAAAAGGAAACCGAAAACTTGAAGAATGAAATGGAGGACTTGAAAGTGGCCCTGGAATGTGAGAGACAGTATGGAAGGAGTAGAAACATAATCATCTCCGGTATTCCAGTTTCAAAAAATGAAGATCTAAGTGACAAAATTCAAAAACTTCTGGGAAAAATGGAAATCAATTTGAGAAAAGAAGACTTCACTGCACATCGATTGCCGTCCAAAAATGCCGAACAGATGCCAACCATCCTACAATTGAACTCCAGGTCAGTAAGGGATACCATTGTGAAAAAAGCCAGGAGGATCAGACCAACCACTTCACTAATCAGCGAGATGAAACCAACGAGGGCTATATTCTTCAACGACCATCTGACTCCATACTTCAATAATTTATTTCGAAAAGCAAAGGAAAGCAGGTAACAAAGAAATACAAATTTTTGTGGATGAACGGGGACAGAATCATGATTAAGAAAGATGAAGGAGCTAGCAATCAAAATAATACGATTGGAAGATTTGGAAAAGATAATATAGGACAACCATGATTTCAATGCCAATAGATTAGCCTATCACATATAAAATCAACATACATATTGAATCAAACTAATCTGAATAATAGTATCTTGAATATACATTTTTTTTTTCTACAGACAATATCATTATAGCGGTATATATCACACCTACAATTAGCTTTTCTCTACTGAATAATATTAAATTTCAAAATAATATTCATTTTTATCTACAAATTCTATAACACATTTTCCAACTAAACGAAGAAGATTTGAATAACAATGGGGACTTTTAGGATTTTCCAAGACTTGAATCACTCTAAAGAATTTTTAAAGAAGATAGATGCATCAATAAATGAACTGAATATTATATGCACCAATATTAGGTCATTAAGGAAGAATTGATTCATTCAGGATAGAATATGATAGTATAATTGGAGAAATAGATGCAATTGTGTTAAGTGAAATTAATATAAAAATGAAGAGACAAATTTATATGGAATTCCGGTTATACAAGTTTTTTCAAATGTAGATCAGACGGAAGGGGAGGTGGTGGACTAGGAATTTTTTACAAAGAGAACCTTCGATTACATCAGATTGATATAGAATTTAATTCAGCTGAGCTGATTTGTTTCAAGCTTTACGATAAAAATAAGTCAATAACTATGGCAGCATTTTATAGACCCCCCAATCAAAACGTAAATCTTTTTAACGAGGAGTTAGAAAAATTATTATCTTCTGAATTGATCATAAATCAAAAAAATTTGTTATGCTAGGTGATGTAAATATTTGCTACCTAACAGAAATGTATGGAGCAAACAACTATGTAAGCATATTATATTCATATGGTTTAAATAATAGCATCAATTCGCCTACTAGAGAGGAAATATATAATAATACACTGATATCAAAATGTTTGGATCACATAAATGTAAAGGTAGATGATAATATTTCTTATATTTCTTTTTAATTGAAAGTAAAATAGCAGATCATTACTGGACAGGAATTAAACTAAAATTTGATATGGGAGCACCCTGTCAAAGAGAAAAGGAGAATGAATATAACAATATTATAACAACAAGAAAAGTTAATGAACTAATCCGAGCTGAAAATTGGTGGCCAATATTGGATCTAAGGGAGCCATCAGAAATTTATAATGAAATAGTTAAAGATTCAAAGATATATACAATAAAAGTATATAATTAAATGCAAACAAAAACAAATAAGTTGAATAATCCTTGGTTCAATAATAATATTAAACAGTTGATAGAAAAGAAAATAATAATATATGGCGAAGGCTCAAGAGGGATAAATATAATTTAGATTTAAGAACTCAGTTTAAGAACATTAGAAATAAGTTGACAGACACAATTCGTAGTGAAAAAGGAACTACTACTATAAGGTATTTAGTGATAACGCTAACAATAGTAAGAGAACCTGGAAACTATTAATCAATTTATAAATAAGAAGAATAGACCTACTATATTACAAACAATTAGATCTAATTTAATGTGTAAATGAAGAGAACCAAATGATTGATTTAACAGAAAATTTTAAAGAAAGTTTTAAAGAAAATTGAGGAAATTACCTCAGAAATGACCGGACAAAAAGTTCGATTTAACACACAATTTAGAAAAAGGGAATTATTTAATAGGTGAAAGGATGAGCATGTATTTTAAAGATATGGATGAAGAACAATTATACAGAGCAATTAATAAATTAAATATTAAATCCTCTGCAGGACCGGATAGTATTAGACCAAAAGACATAATAAATAATATTTTCTATCTAAAACTTATTTTATTACACTTAATAAATCGTATTACCGAAACGGGAATGATACCACAGCTAATGAAGGTAACCCATCTTAGGCCCATCTACAAAAGTGGAATGAAGAAAAACTTGGATTCATATAGACCAGTGGGATCAATCTCAGTAATCATGAAAATATTAGAACATTTCATTTGCATGCAATTAAGTCAATACTTACTCAGTCAAAATATAATAAATGAAGCTCAATATGGGTTTATTCCGAAAAATCGACAATTGATTTGCTAGAAAATTTACAAAATGACATTAATGAAGCACTGAATGATTAACAAATTTGTCATATCAGTAGCAACTGATTTGACAAAAGCATTTGATCTGGTAGACTATACAATTATAGCTTCAAAAAATTAGCAGAATAGGTATTGGTGGAAAATTACTCAGGTTATTTGAAAAATTACTTTATGGGGAGAAGAATTCATGTTAGTATAGATAAATATATTAGTAATGGTTATAATCAGGAATGTGGTTTGATTCAAGGCAGCATTTTATCTCCAGTTTTATTTAATTTGTATGTTAATGATTTAGCTAGTCTTCATTTTAAAAGTAAGATACTTCAGTATGCAGATGATAACATATTATACATAGTGCACACTGATCTGAGGACAGGTCTAAGGTTCATGCAAGAGGATCTCAATTTGACTACTAAATATTTTTTCAATAATGCTATCAAGATAAATTCAAAGAAAACAAAGGTAATTGTATTCAGAAATCAAAGAATCAATTTTAATAATGTAAATACTTCCAAGCTAATATGCCACACAGTAGAATGTCTTCGTAATCAAATAAGAAATAGATGTAATTGCCAGAAACTTGAATATAATGAGAACATTAAACATCTTGGATTAATTTTTGATGCAGACATGAGATTCAGTTCTCATAATAACCGGTTGTTGAATACGATGAAGGCTGCTTTGTATAAATGCTCTAGAATCAGTCGTTGTTTTCCAATAAGTACTAAAAGGATAATTTACTTTTCGATGATCCAAAGTATAATTTATTATGGAATCACAGTCCATTACTTAGCACCAAGATGTATAAGACAACCTTTGTATGACATTGTCAGACGAGTAAATCAAACTCTATTTAATGGTATTGAAATCTATTTATTAGGTATCATGACACTAGAATCTTTGGCTAAATATACAGATTTATCTAGAAATTATTTCAATAATGAATTCAGAGAATTGAATGAGGTGAATTACAGCTTAAGAAATAGGTCATACAGAACTCAAAGATTTAATAACAACTACGGCAAAAGAGTTTCAAAATGTAGAATTCCTTACCTGCTAAATTCCTTACCACCGGAGTTAAGAGACTTACAAAGAAAACATGAGATAAAAACTAAGTTGAAGGATTACTTTATTAGAATATAATAATAAACTTATATAATATGTAGTATACGATTAGGTTAAGATTATTTTTGTTAATGTATTTTTAAAGAATAGAGCAACCAATAATGTGAGGTTAGTGGTTAAGAATGATTATGAAATAAAACGACAAAACTTCGGAATTATGTAGCTGGAGATAGGATAGAAATAAGACTTATCAGACAGAGAATGAATTTAATTGCAATCATTATAAATAATATAACTATAGTTTAAAAATATTACAATGTTATCTAAAATACATTTCGATCTGAATCTAAACTAGTTTGATGGTTGAAAATTTCTGAAGGTTATGTTTTTGTTGCCTGTGTGTACTGTTTTCGGTGTGTGATGTGCACGGCCACCTAAATGACATTATTATGAGTGATCAAAAAAAAAAAGTGAAGCATAGAGTCAATAGATCAAAGAGTGACTCAAGTATTGTATAATGTAAAAGATAATGTATAATCCTCAATGTTATGGTATAAATCTATAATGTATAATGTATAAATGATACTCCTCAAATTAGCTATAAGCTAGAGGAGAAAATAAAACACTGCGTGTAATATGATATATGTGAATGTAATAATGGAAATAAATTGAAATTGAAATTGAAATTATTATTATTATTATTATTATTATTATTATTATTATTATTATTATTATTATTATTATTATTATTATTATTATTATTATTATTATTATTATTATTATTATTATTAATATTATTATTATTATTATGTTTTCCTTTTTCACGCTATAGCGGATAATTTTTGCAAAGAGGGGCAGTTTAATGCAACCTCTTAACATTATTTCTATTGATTTTGAAATGTTTTTACCAAGTAGATTGCAGTATTTGGCGTACTATGCGTGCTGTATCAAGCAGAACAGATTTCTGCATTTTCTCTACCAGGCTTTCTGAGATGTCAATAATCTTACAGCTCTCCACTGTTGTCTTCAAAATCAGCCCATTCACAGATATAACAATTGGGACTATACTGACACTCTTCAACCCATACATATCTTTGAGCTCAAATGCCAGCTCCTGGTACTTTCGCAACTTCTCACCTCTTGTTTTCTGAGAGTTCTCATCTGCTGGCACTGCAATGTCAATTATGAAGGCTACTTTCTCTTCCATGTTCAATACCAGGATATCAGGTTTGTTGTGGATAACCTGCCTGTCAGTGATCATCTGAACATCCCAGTAGATCTTGATCTGGTTTTCTCAATAAATGCAGGAGGAGAGTAAGAATAGTATGGGGGGATTTCATCAATGAATCCAAACTTCTGCTGCAATTCCAAATGCACTATTCTTCCTACATTATTATGCCGCCTCAAGTATTCTTTTGGAGCTAATATAGAGCAGCCAGAAGCTATGTGCTGAATACTCTCTACAGCAGCATTACACAGCCTGCACTTATCTCTTATGTTCTGATCCCCCATTATGTGTCTTCTATAGGCATTGGTAGCCACAACCTGATCCTGTATAGCTATTATAAAACCTTCTGTCTCTGGGAAAAGAGTTCCTACAGTAAGCCATCTGTTTGAAAGGTCCTGATGAGTATGATCAGAGTTCAAGTGCTTGCAGTACCGTCCATGCAATTCCTTTTGTTGCCATTCTGCCTTATAAGCATGGATTTTTAAAGGCTCTCGCACATTGGGACTTCTCAGATTGAGTGCAGTATAGTTTTCATCCAAGCGGCACACCTCCTTGAGAAGACTTGAATTGGCATTACTGAAGTAATCTCTCAGGCTTTTCTCTTGTTTTGCACATAGATCTGAAACCTTGGACAGTCCCCGGCCACCCAGCTTTCTTGGCAAGTATAGACGACTCATTGATGCTCTTGGGTGATGCACCCTGCCCTTTGTCATATGAGTTCTTACAAGCCTGTCCATCTGTTCTAACCGAGTGTCAGACCACTTCAAAACACCGAAACTATAGGTCAAAGATGGGATTACCCATGAGTTTATTGCCTTAATTAGATGTTTTGAGGGCAGCTTTGCCTTTAAGACTCTACTCAGTCTTCTCTTGAATTCAGTCTCCAAGTGGCTGAACACCTCAACTCTTGATATTTTCAAATGCTGGTGGAATCCTAAATATTTATAGGTTTGTCCAAATGGGAGCTGTCCTATTTCATTGTCCAATGTCAGCATTTCTTCTCTTGTCATTCTCAGTTTTCCCTTTTTCACATGCAGTACAGCACACTTCTCTAATCCGAATTGCATGTTGATACTCTTACTAAAAGCAGTAACTAGCTGAAGCAAATTCTGAAGATGCTCTGGTGACTTAGCATACAATTTCAGGTCATCCATGTAGAAACTGTGTGACACTGCTAGCTCTCTTGAGATATCAAACTTATATCCATATGGTGACTCCCTGAGCAACAGACTGAGAGGGTTCAATGCCAGACAGAACCAAAGTGGGCTCAGGCTATCGCCTTGGAAAATCCCCCTGGTAATCCTGATTGCACCTGTCTGGGATTGTTCTCTTCCATCTCCAATACACAGCTTGACACTCCAGTCAACCATAACTGATTTTAAAAAGTTGACAACACCTGGACAGATTTTATAAAGCCGGAGAACATGCAATAGCCAACTGTGTGGAACAGAATCAAAGGCCTTTGCATAATCTATCCAAGCTATAGATAGATTCCTCTGTTTTGCACTTGCATGCCCAGCAATGAAGGAGTCAAGGACTAACAACTCTTTACATCCTTTTGCTCCTTTTTTGCACCCAAGTTGTTCTGGGGCAATTACATTGTTCTCTGTGATATGATTGTCAATCTTTTTGGTGATAATAGAGGTCATCAGCTTGTATATACTATTCAAGCAGGTGATGGGTCTATAATCTTTTGGACTGAGTAATCCCTCTTTCTTAGGTACCATATAGGTCCAGCCTGATGCAAATCCTGCAGGTATTTCTGATTGTGAATTCACAAGGGCACCAAAACATTTTGCAATGACTGGATGGAGGCTTGAAAAACTCTTAAGCCAATAGTTCTGGATTCCATCTGGGCCAGGCGCCTTCCAGTTGTGCGTCTTCTTTGTTGCCAAAGCAACATCTTCTGGCCTGATAATGCATTCTGCCATACCTGGTAGTTCCCTTGTACTATTCTCCACTTGCCTCATCCAGTATGCATCTTCTTCATGTGTGACTGGCCTCTCCCATATAGACTTCCAGAAGCCCTCCAGAGCCTCTGTAGCTGGGTGTTCCACTTTCCCAAGAGTACCACCATTTAGTCTCTTGTAGAATTTACTCTCATTACTTGTGAATGAGGCTGTTTGGTGCCTTCTATCCTCAGCCTGTGTATACCTTCGACATCGGTTTGCCAATGCTGCTAGCTTCTGCTTCCATAGGTCCATATGCAACCTCAATGTCTCACACAGCTTGCTTTCCTGAAGAAGCCCAACATACTGCACAATGATTTCATCTATTTGAGTCTTCTGTTTATTGGAAGCTTTACTAGGGTTTTGTAAATAACTTGTAACAATCCCAATGCGCCTTCTCAAGTCACTGATTTTCTTTTCAAGGCGTATTTTCCACTTTGACTTACTCTGTTGTCTATTGGAGCTACTTCTCTTCACCCTTGGTGCCAGTTTAACTCTTAATTCCTGTAGCACAGTCAATGCTCCACAATAGATCCAATGTGTTAGCTGGCACATGTCAGTCATCTCATTAGCATGTTTTGCAAGAATCTTATCTACAGTCTTGACTATATTAAATGTCTTCCTATTATAAGAGACCTTCTTTAGCTGATAACGACAATCCATTGCAATACCTGCCAGCTTGTAAACATTACTCAGCAATACAGCCTCAACCCTTATTTCATCACTTTCTGGTGCCTCAGGCATGGGAGTTACTGCTTCCTCAACATTCACTACATCTACAATGACAGTATTCATAGCAGCATTCTCTCTTACCACTTCCTCATGTAATGGCCTCTCATCCTCTAGATTTGCATTATTTCCTTCACCATTCAATTGTTGCAAGACCTGATCTTTTATACTTGCTAGCTCAGCATCTGAGAGAAACTTCCTTTGCATAATAACTCTAACTTGATCAGATATTCTTTGTGCTGAAAGTTCAGACTCTGGTACAATCTCACGCCAACACTGCAACAACCTTTCCCTGTATTGAGTATGATCAGTCTCAGCTTTTGTTGCCAGATAGTAGGCCCGGATGGCAGCTTCATTCATTTCTCTGCTCCATTTCATCCTTCTTGGCCTATTCACTGGCTGCGGCATCCTGACCTGGGCGGGGGGAGGCAGTACCTCCTCCAAACCCTGATCAGTGGACTCATTACTGTCATTTCTCTCACCTACTTCTGGTGCAGGTTCGACTATTCTACCCTCATGTCTAAAATTGTATCGCCGGGGCCTTGTGGTACCTTGCGCAGGAGAGGCGCCACTTGGTCCACCTTCCCCTGTGCCAGACTGTCCATGAGGTGTCCGAAGGGGGTCAGCCTGATCCCCCCTCACCTCCCGAGTTATATTCCTTACTTGTCTTGGTGCAATTAACTCTAATATACCACCAGGGGGCTGCAAACCCAACTGGTAGCTTTTCCTCCTCACATCCACTTGAGAAATAAAATGAAAAAAGAAATAATCCCTATGTCCCCAAACAGATCTGAGGGACTAGGGCTTGGAAAAACAAGAGTTTGGCCAAGGAAGGCCAATAGAAAGATAAAGGATGAGTTAAAGGAAGAATGACACAAAGCCAAGTCAATAGAAAAACTGTCATTCTAGAAGTGATTTATTATTATTATTATTATTATTATTATTATTATTATTATTATTATTATTATTATTATTATTATTATTATTATTATTATTATTATTATTATTATTATTATTATTATTATTATTATTATTATTATTATTATTATTATTATTATTATTATTATTATTATTATTATTATTATTATTATTATTATTATTATTATTATTATTATTATTATTATTATTATTATTATTATTATTATTATTATTATTATTATTATTATTATTATTATTATTATTATTATTATTATTATTATTATTATTATTATTATTATTATTATTATTATTATTATTATTATTATTATTATTATTATTATTATTATTATTATTATTATTATTATTATTATTATTATTATTATTATTATTATTATTATTATTATTATTATTATTATTATTATTATTATTATTATTATTATTATTTATTATTATTATTTATTATTATTATTATTATTATTATTATTATTATTATTATTATTATTATTATTATTATTATTATTATTATTATTATTATTATTATTATTATTATTATTATTATTATTATTATTATTATTATTATTATTATTATTATTATTATTATTATTATTATTATTATTATTATTATTATTATTATTATTATTATTATTATTATTATTATTATTATTATTATTATTATTATTATTATTATTATTATTATTATTATTATTATTATTATTATTATTATTATTATTATTATTATTATTATTATTATTATTATTATTATTATTATTATTATTATTATTATTATTATTATTATTATTATTATTATTATTATTATTATTATTATTATTATTATTATTATTATTATTATTATTATTATTATTATTATTATTATTATTATTATTATTATTATTATTATTATTATTATTATTATTATTATTATTATTATTATTATTATTATTATTATTATTATATTACATTTATAATAACTTTTATCTACGACCGTGTTATAACGCAATGTTTCATAATTGAAATCGATTCAGTAGCTTTTTCGAAATGGTATTTGAAACTTGTATCGTAATGACCCCACATGATACAGATTGTATATTATGAAACGTTCCTTGTTCAATTTAATCCCTTTTTAAAACACTGGAGCCGAACAGTTCCCAACCTATACGGCAAACATTGAAATAGAATAATATGGTCGTTTGAATCAAGTTTAGTTTAGATTGATAATGTAGATATTCTTGTTTTTTGTTGGTCGTAGATAAAATGGTGTATGCAATGGTTGTATTTTAGCCTTTAAACGACTCTTGAGAAATAGCTTGCGGCGTTGCCGCTCGTATTTTAACCTCGGTATCTCACTTGTCGTTCAAAGGCTATCATAATACAACTATTTCATAAACTACTATTGTATTACATTACAGTATACGGTACCTATTGAATTTCGATTGTGACATTGCATTTTCAGGAATTACTTTAGGATATTTTTGAGAAAGAGAATTGTAGATTTTGTGAATTATTGTTGGTTGATAGGTTGCTATGTTTTGTAAAGTTGATTAATGGAATTTTTCTTCCGCAGCTCATATCATGCTAAGAATCAAGAAAGAAGGATTAAGCAACAGCCAGCTGTTAGAAACTCAGTGCTTTGAATAATTAGTCGAGCGGATTGAGTTCTGACGTGAGCTGTGACGGGGAGGAGGCAGTTATCTTTAGCTGTTGGATTAGGGTCAGTTCTCCCAATATTTATTTATTTTTACTGATTTAATATTTCATATAATTATAATACGTTCTAGAATGTAGCCAAAATGGTCAGGCTTTCTCTCTCTTTACTGTGTGCTTCAATGAGCAGCGGATAATTGGAGCTATACAGATGTTTCTCAACTATTCTATTTATTTCATTTGTATTATTTTTTCTGAAGCTTTATGCTATGCGCTAGTCACAATTTCAATCTGACTAATTTCATTTCAATGGGATGCATTCATTGCAATCATTTCATGTATCATTTCAATCATTGTATCATTTCAATGAAATTATAGACAGTCCATAGGCCTAGGCTTACCTGTTAGTTGTAACATGCAGGTATTTGTATTGATAGTTTCTTATTTGTACCCTTGAAATCTGTGCTGATGATAACATTGTCATAGTGGGCTTAGGCTTTCCTGCTGGATGCCAGATATTTACGGAATTATTCTTACTGTTTGTATTGAAACATGATGTTTAACTATTCAAACGACTGATTTCACAAAAAATATCTAATTTAATCATCATAATAACGTTATTTTACGTAACCAAACTAATGCAATGGTCAATAAATATTCTATTCTATTCTAATGTTTTTCCATTGAACTCAGGCGGTTCATTTGATTGGCTATCGAGCAATCAGCGGGTGATCCCGCTCAGTTATTCAATTTAGATATTTAGCTCAGTAGGTGATCCCAGGTTTACCTTTTGACAGTTCCATTAACTTTGCAAAGTTCTCTAACTCTGTAGGCTCATTCTTTCCTGTTAGTTGTCAGTGATATCTCCTTGATTATTAAATTCATACCCATGTTAATTAAAGCATTATAGTTTCGATTCCATTGATTGATTGAGCCTGGGTTAACTAGATGGTTTTTCGAATAGGTCAATGAACATTTTTTTTATTGCAAGTGGACCTAGGCATTCCTGTTGGCTGTCAGCTATTGGGTTTCTATTGCATTGTTTTATCGGTTTTTTGTGTGTATATTTGTAGTAATTGTGAATGTTTGCTTTTTGCTTCTTTAGGAATTGAGGAGAGAGAGACAACACACGCAAATAAAAGGAGAATTATGTCGCATTCGTTTAAAACAAAGAAGAGAGGAAGACCATATGGAGCATAATTTAAAAAAATAATGAATGATATGAAACAAGTGAATTTTCAAGTGAAAAGTGTGCCCTAGGATTGAAAGGACTTGAATCTTGTTCCACTTACAATCATAAACTAACATTTTCAGATATAGTAACTTATTTTGAAAGGATACTCTCAAAGGACATCGATTTTGTAATGAATTTGATTTTGTAATTCTGTATGTTGTATTGTGATTTTTTTTGAATTGTGGATAATTTCCGAACATTTATGGCAATTGAGTTTGAAACAAGACTCAAAGGACATTGATTTTGTGTTGAATGTGATTTTGTATTTTTTATTGTGATTTGTATTGAATTGTGAATGTTTTGTTGTGAACAATGATGAATAAAGATGGGGTTGGGTGGGTTTGATTAGGCATCGATGCAGACTTGGAGGCAGCTGGACGGACCTCGCAGAACTTCAAAAGGTAGGCCTGAACCTAGATATTAGCTCTGGACCGATTTAAACAGTTCAATCAAGTTTTCTTTTACAAATTTTCATCTTGAATTCTCTAAGTTATAAGTGTTCTATAAAGTCTAAATTCAATTATTCAATCAATCCTTATAGAGGGTATCTTAAAATATTATCTTGTAAAAAATTTAAATTGTGAAATTGTAAATTAACAATAATTATCCAGGCTAGTCTCTCCTCAACAATCCCATTCTTTCTTTTAGTTCTTCTTTTCAGTTGCTCAGGAGAAGAACCTCCCCTTCAAATTCAAAACCAATTTGATAATTGTTTTTTTCTTAACTTTAAATTTTTGAAATGACCCTCATTATTTTTCAATTTTTTCTTTATGAGTGTTTTTTTTTTTTTGAGGAAACCCTCAGTTCAAACCTATAATAATTTTGATCACCTACTTATTATATTTAGGTTTTTATTTCAAATTTTTTTCATATAGGCCTATTTTAGTTTTAAATTATTATTGAACATGTCTTGTTGAATTGTTTAACTCGGTCCTGGCTACTTTCAGTTGCTGTATTACGAAATTGATATTGTATGTCTAGACAATTGGCGCCTTTTATTCTCAAACTGTTTCAGGAGGAAATATTTTTTATGGTGTATTGTTCTTGTGTTTTGTTTGCTATTGCATCTGTCAAAAGTTTTGACAGCTTATTTCTCAATTCTTTCATATTTTATAATGGATTTAAAATTGTTGTATTCAAGTGGGTATAATTATGTTCCTATACCTTCTAGCACCAAGCATTCTCTTTTTCGTTTCACATAAATTTCATTCTCCATCTTTCATTAGTAATCCTCACGGCATCCTTTATAGCAGGATTCTTTTAAATTGTTAGAAAGCAGCTGATCGATGTACGCTCGTTTACTAACGTTAAATCAGCTGTTTTCTGACAAGTTAAAATAATCCTGCTATTCTAACTTTCAACTTTACTATTTTTATTTGCTACATCAATGATATATTTTTATTATTTATGTGGCTCTTTCCATTTTTTCAACTCAACAAGTAACTTGGCCTACATCTCATTAATTTTTAGTAGGTGCCGCACTGTACGGTTAGGTACCATCAACTCAATCCTTTTTCTAATTTTCTCATTTCATTAGATTAATTCTTCAACTCTTAATATAATATTATTCGTTTTTCTCTCTTCTTAGCCTACCTTCCTTTATTCTTTTCAATCAACGTAATAATTCTACTACATTAGTTGGCATATTCCTTTTAAATTACTTATTAAACTCTTCCATGTTCCATAAATAACTTATAGTTTTTTTTATCTTATCTCACACTCACCGATTCTCATTTTCTAAACATTCAATTAAAAAACTGTATGATATTTATTCCCCCTTCATTATTCTTTCTAGAATTCGGATTTCTCATTATAGGTATTCTTTTCTGTTACTGTACCTTTAACTATTCAGAGAAGGAACAATACATTAACCTCTATCTCTCCCACTTTCTCCTTCATTTATCACTGATTTTATGCTTTTTTTTGTTCACTATATCTCACTTCTTATCTCTTCATAACGTAGCCTACTTTTTTAGTACAGTATAATAGCTTGTGACCTTGATCAATTCTCACCTTCATATTCTTCATCATTATTCACTCACCACCCCTCCATTCTAGAATCCTCAAGCACTATAATAGCCTTTTTTTCTCATTTTCATCATTTATTCCATCCTCTCTTTGCACTATGAATAAGATATTTTGACAGATGCAACAGCAATATTTCTGTGCCAGCACTCTACTGTGACAATTAATTTACCCCTCTTTCCCACCAGTGGTCTAGACATGCACTTATATTTTCTTCTAGTGGTAGTCATGAAAAAGTGTCTATTGGAGGTGCAAAATGATAGGCCTAGTAGGCCCATGTGAATCTCTTGATCGGGAATGAATTTTCTAAATCCATAAATATGTTGCATATTCTTGTTTCTCTCATCGTAAGGGATTTCTATTAATCGAAAATTCTCGATAAAAATCATACTTTTACTACTCCGATGGATGATTGTACTTGCAGAGAGGTCCAATAATATGTTGATTGGATTCACGAAATTCACCTCCGTTCAGGAGATATCGCGTAGGCCTACAGTGCAACAAATTAGTGATGGCCGATACAGGCCGTTGTATCGTATGAAAATACATGTTTAATTGTTTAGTAGGGGTACCTGCCGACCGGGGGTGTAGTAGGATTCTTTTAACTTGTCATAAAACAGCTGATTTAACGTTAGTAAACGAGCGTACATCAATCAGCTGTTTTATGACAATTTAAATGATCTTGCTATAGTTTTGTGATCTTTCATGTTTATACGTTACGGCCTAGTGTATCGATCCAAAATGATTCGATATTTTTTTCGTTGTATCCTTGGAGGAAGGAAGGGTACAATGGGAGTTACTCCCCTTCTTTCCTCCAAGGTTGTATCAATACGATATGCACATCACTACAACCAGGGGGCTGTCATAGACGGAGTGGAAGTATTGTATCTTCCCTATGTTAAAAAGGGGTATAGGCTGAGTCTCGATCACGCTAGTTTCCGGACGGAGTTTTGGCGCTGCATTTGAATTCAGAGCCTTTATGTTGAGTTTCATTTTCATAAAGACTTTTATTAAAAGTTTATGGTATCTTTTGCGGTATAAATCAAAACTGTTGAGAGAATATGGTTAATATTTACGGCAAAATATAACATTTTTGTTAGATTCTTTGTTTTTTAGGTTGGTTTGAGTAGAAGTAGGTGTGATTCTCTACTACAGGTTAGAATGATTATTCACTAATAAAGGTCAGTTCCCACATTGACGACAAAGACACGACGACGACATTCTCATTTCGTTCTGCCCATGCGTCACCAGCCCGCGCTCTGATTGGTCCATCCTTTTAGAACTTCTGACCAGCCGAATTTCTAGGTTAAGTGACTAGGTAGCCTACGAAGTTTGAATGTTCGATGTTCGGAATCAATTATTGTCAATTAATATTATAATATTAGTACGACAATATAAATATAATAATCAGTAAATAAAATTATAATACAAACCTTTTCAAGTCATACCGGTACTCGGTACTGCAATTTTGAGACTTGAGAGCTATCATTCTTGTAAACAAAGATAGACATGGACCAATCTGAGCATGGGCTGGTGACGCATGCGCAGAACGAAATGAGGAATGTCGTCGTCGTCGTGTCGTTGTCAATGTGGGAATTGACCTTTATGGTTAACTTCTAATATCGTTACGCGTGTATCAAACTTTTGGATTATTCTTCAATATCATTGATGAATAATATCGTTATGTGTGTATCAAGCTTTTGAACCATCCGCTATTCAATCAGAATCAGCTGTAATTATTATTATCAATTTACGATGTTTTCAAATACACCGCTAAAAGTCCGTCCGGAAACTAGCGTCATCCTACACCCCTTATTTCTCTTACTTCCAGTCCCTAAGATGTCAGGTCCCTGCACTAGGTTGGCAGTACAGTGGGGATAAAAAAAATAGGCTGAACCCTGCTTGTTCATTCAGTGCTACCTCCAGTTAGATAATTTAGCTCAGTGATCACACTAGCATAAAACCAGGGACCTGACATCTTCGGGACTGGAAGTAAGAGAAATAAGGGGTGTAGGATGACTTTAGTTTCCGGACGGACTTTTAGCGGTTTATTTGAAAACATCGTAAATTGATGATAATTACAACTGATTCTGATTGAATAGCGGATGGTTCAAAAGCTTGATTCACGCATAACGATATTACATCAATGATATTGAAGAATAATCCGAAAGTTTGATAGACGCGTAACGATATTAGAAGTTAACCATCATTAGTGAATTAGTGAATAACCATTCTAACCTGTAGTAGAGAATCACACCTACTTCTACTCAAACCAACCTAAAAAACAAAGAATCTAACAAAAATTTTATATTTTGCCGTTAATATCAATCATATTCTCTCAACAGTTTTGATTTATTTCGCAAAATATACCATAAACTTTTAAAAGTCTTTATGAAAATGAAACTTAACCTAAAAGCTCTGAATTCAAATACAGCGCCAAAACTCCGTCCGGAAACTAGAGACTCAGCCGGAAACTAAAGAATCAGCCTACACCCCTTTTTAACATGGGGAAGATACAATATTTCCACTCCGTCTATGACAGCCCCCTGCATAAAACTGATACAAAAAGACAGTATTCTTCCCATTTGTCATCAATGAAGTAAAATAGTAAAAGATAAATATTTTAAATAGATTAAAATAATATTATGGAAGAAATAGATTAAGAAAGTAAGACCCCTTGAAAATAAAACAATTATTTCCTAATCAGCCATCAAATGAAAGTATTATAACAAAATAAATATTAAAACTTATTTGTCAACGGCCATACCACGTTGAATACACCGGTTTCGTCCGATCACCGAAGTATAGCAGGATTATTTTAAATTGTCAGAAAACAGCTGATTGATTTACGCTCGTTTACTAACGTTAAATTAGCTGTTTTATGACAATTTTAAAAAATCCTGCTATAAGCAACGTCGGGCGTGGTCAGTACTTGGATGGGTGGCCGCTTGGGAACACCACGTGCTGTTGGCACTTTTTATTTTTTAATTATTAAATGCAATTCAAAAGGGCACCATCGTTTTTAAAAATCCCTGACAGAGAGGACTAGATAATTATATTGTAGAGGCAAATTAATGCATTGTTAAAATGAAAAATTATTAATAAAATTTCACCATAATTTCGATCCTTGCCAGAATATTACAGCTACAGAAGTTCGATAATGTAAAACATAGATCAATCTAGATGTGTAATCACTTCAATAGTATAAAATATAATTCTAGTATATTTTAATTTGGCGGATGGCGAATGACTTTCATTAACGTTCCTATGGAAACGGGTGATGATATGTTGAATGTTTTCTAAAGCTGCGTCCATACTCAACAAATGTTTGACAAACATTTTTGAAAAACATGTTTGTTGAGGAGCTCAAGGAACAAAAATTTTTAAAAGTTCGGACAAACATTGTTTGTCAAACAAAAATTATAGCAGGATTCTTTTAAATTGTCAGAAACAGTTGATTGATTTACGCTCGTTTACTAACGTTAAACCAGCTGTTTTCTGACGTTGAATACTGCTATTACTTTTGCCAAACATTTTCGGCGTTTGCTGTGTGATGATATCGAATTATGTTCTCATGTTATCATATTTTCTTGTGTTGATTTTGTATTGATTTTAATTAATAATTAAATTATTAATTATTAATTATTTATTTAAATGTAGATTTTTAATTTTTTCAAAGATTACGTGATGATTGTATTAAAAATTATTTTAAGTCTATTTAATTTGTATTTATCTATAAATTTTTTCCTGGCTACGACCTTGTTATGGAAATTGAATACTGGTAACATCACTTGTTGCGATGGAAATTTCAAATAACAAGCTATTCATGAGGCCATGCTAAAAAAGTATACTCTAAAAACAGTTTGCTAGTTTTCGCTACCAGAGCAAACATTAATAGTCCAAACAAAAATGGCGGCGCGACACAAAATCTGTTCTACCCAAGGAGGATAGAGAGTTTTCATAATGCTCACACTGCGCAGATCAAGATGCGCCTAGAACTCAAAAAACGTTCTCCATGGTTTTCTTCCTCCTTGGCTTACACACACCCTGAAACATTACAAACATTTTGTTTGTATCGCGTCCACACTGGCCACGGACAAACATTGTTTGTATAACAAAATAAAATTTGTCGAAACTGTTTCAACAAACATGTTTGTTAAAAGTTTGTTCAGTATGGACGCAGCTTAATAAATACTGTTTATAACATGTAAAAAACTTATTATTTAAAAAAGAAATCAGCAGAACATTACACGTTACCATGGGAACGTAAAATGAAAGTCATTCGCCATCCGCCAAATTAAAAATACTTCTATAACTATAAGAACTTACTATAACTATAATATACTTCCATAACTATGTTTCTCTATTCTATAAGGCTAGGCGTACACCGGTTAGTCAAGACAAGACAATATGAGATTAGTCACGTTTAGTCACAATACTTCACATTGTTGCTTATGAAGCAACACACACCGATTAGTCATTGCATCAGTGTGTGCTGCTTCATAAGCAACTATGTGAATTGATGTGACTAAACTCGTCTTGTCTTGTCTTGACTAACCGGTGTACGCCTAGCCTTAGATGATAACATAATACTGTATGTAATATAAATAAATTGATGGACGTTTAAAAATGGAAAAATTGTTTTATTACACATTACTTGATTGAACAAATCGAATGACCACAGAAAACAGTAAAACACAAAAAATCGGAATACTAGATTACAGATTCGTCCTCTGAAAATTCTTATAAGATAGTTTGATGATTAACAGTAGCCGGGGAATGATGCCAATCTGAGAGAGGCTTGGACATCACGCTTCAATCCACTCCGGAACAGTGACTACCTGAGAAAAAATTGACAAGAAATTGTAAATTCAAATTTTTAAAATATCAGAGGATGAAAATAGAGAAATATCGATGTTTCGAATATGTTAGGGTGCTACTACATATACAGAAACAGGACGAATATATCAAACCAATTAGGCTAGGCGTACACCGGTTAGTCAAGACAAGATTAGTCACAGTACTTCACATAGTTGCTTATGAAGCAAAACACACTGATTAGTCACTGCATCGGTGTATGCTGCTTCATAAGCAACTATGTGAATTATTGTGACTAAGGCCGGATTTCACCAAACCACGCTAACGATTAGTTTCATTAACGATGGGTTATTGCAATATTAAGGTAAGGGAGCGGTGTCTCGGTCTCATTGGCCAAATTTACTTGCACTGAATTTTGGCGCTGTATTTGAATTCAGAGCCTTCATGTTAAATTCAATTTTCATGAAGAGTTTTGAAAGTTTATGGTATCTTTTGGGTATAAATCAAAACTATCGTGAGAATATGGTTAATATTTACGGTAAAATACAACATTTTTGTTAGATTTTTCTTTCTGCTGATTCTGCTCCCCCCCAGAAGATAATATACAAGGTTATGTTCGTATCTACATTTCATTAACTATCAGCTGGTCCTTAATGGCTTGGTATCACGATTCTAGAAAATGTTCAGGTTACTGGGGGCAGGTTGGAACATATGATAATCTACACTATACAAACAAATAGGGCAATGCACACTGACTGGTGACAAAATTTGATTTCACCACACGCCGTAACAGATGGAAGACTAACGGTCTGTTGAAAAAATTAACTGCCCAATTTTGGCCAGTTACTTCTGAAACAGTTCGTTAAGGGCAATAAGGGCAATATGGCGGAGTTTTGTTTACTTTTGAATCGAAAGTTGTATGTTATGTTGATATTAGATCATTAGCGGTTTTTACTATTATGATAATAAATCATAGAAAACACTTTAATAAACACAATACACTTTTGTGTTTATTGAAGTGGAGTTTGACAATTTCAAAAAGTGTTTTCTATTAAGGAAAGATTCCACAACAACATCAATTTGTTTAGAAATTTTATTATATTGTATTAGAGTTTTTAGAGTTAATATGGAAATGCCAAATGCGAAGAACACTGCAAAATCGAAAACTATACAATAATTCTTATTAATTTTTATTTTCAATTAAACACAACACTAAACATTCCTCAACATAAACACTTATCCATTTTCTAGGTTATATTTTATTGGTCACATGTGACCATGCTTCTGTGATTGGCTATTGCAATGGAGTTACGAACATAACTCTATAGGTAGGGGAGAAGCAGGAACGGAAAGGCGTATACGATTATGTCGGCGATTATTCCAAGAATGAGTAAACCTAACTCTACCCAAACCAACCTGAAAACACAAAAATGTTGTATTTTACCGTGAATATTTATCATATTTTCCAACAGTTTTGATTTGTACGCAAAACATACCATAAACTTTCAAAACTCGAGACTCAAATTTGAAAGGCGTCATCCGCTTTTAACATTGGGAACATTGGGATCTTCAGCTCCCTTTTAATAATAGCTCCATGGTCAGTTATCTCCTAACGTAGCGTTTAGTTGTTGGTGAAATCGGGCCTAAACGTGACTAGTCTCGTCTGTCTTGTCTTGACTAACCGGTGTACGCCTAGCCTTATAATTTAGAGCAGTTATTAAAGTATATTCTAGAGCACTTATAAAATTAATGCAAACATATTAATTTCTTAAAATGACTTCAATTACAAAAAAAAAGCTTTCCACTATTTCGTATCTTTCTGTATAAGGCTAGGCGTACACTGGTTAGTCAAGACAAGACGAGACGAGATTAGTCAAGTTCAGTCACAGTACTTCACATAGATGCTTATGAAGAAACACACACCGATTAGTCATTGCATCTGTGTGTGCTGCTTCATAAGCAAGTATTTGAATTACTGTGACTAAACGTGAGTAATCTCGCCTTGTCTTGTCTTGACTAACCGGTGTACGCCTAGCCTAAGGATGTCGAAGAATATCAATTTATTCATTTGCGATATTACTAGGGAATGTGAGCATTGTTTTTCAAATATGTCAATAACAATAATAATAATCGATATTCAATTTTCAATATATTAGACACAAATCAATACAATTATATTATAGAAAAAATCTAAATCAATGATGACATCGAAAACGTTCAATTAGCAAAGGGACAATAATGAACATCAAATAAATTTAACTGTAAAAATTCAAAATCAACCTTCTGAACAAAAATATGAATATTGTTTCAAGTTGTATGATAATATATAGCAGGATTCTTTTAAATATGTATGTTTTAATATGACAATGTAGTATACGTATAGCAGGATTCTGTTAACTTGTCAGAAAACAGCTGATTTAACGTTAGGAAACAAGCGTACATCAATCAGCTGTTTTCTGACAAGTTGAATGAATCCTGCTATACGTATACTACATTGTCATTTTATAACATACATAACATGGCAGTGGTACTCATGTGAAGAGACACGATTATGGACTCAATAAAAAAAGTGAGTGGATAGGTCCAAGTTTGCCTGTTTTAGCGAGAAAAATATGTTCTAACACAATGTTATGGGCCCTTTCACACCAATGGCCACAATGTAATTATACAGTCTCTGTAGACTTTCGTATTCAGGAATCTCATTTATAACATTGATAATTCAAAACTACCACTGATCTCACTACTAAATTCACAACTTTTTTTCATCGTATGGCTTTTATTGGTGGGGAGACCCTTACGGGTAGGTTCCACCTCGCCTCATTGCACAATTTTTTGTCTTTTTTGTGTCGGTCACCCATCCGAGAGCCGTCTTGAATGTTTGTTACTTGAATTCTCAACTGAAAACTCAATACTCACATAATTAGGAAGATACTGTGTAGCCCCACGGATCTTTCTTGTTGTCCAATAATGATAAGGACGTTTCACTCAGCTTATGTAATAATTCGGCAAGTTGTTGTTTGGAGTACACCTAGACAGGAGACAAAAAAGAACAAATATTTACAATCTAACTACTGAGAAGACTTTTCTGATAGAATTTAACCAATTTTAAGAAAAAAATTTATGATAAAAAATGTGTAGTGTAAAATTAACACAAAAGTATAAGAGTGAATAAAAAACTTACTGTATTAGTAAATAAAAAATAATTATTAGTACAAAAGATATTGAGAACATTCATTCAAATGAGAATAAATTTTACTTTTGGAAAGTATATTTTTAAAAAGTGCACTAATGTGATGATTGATCTTGTCTTATTAATTTTATTCCAAGATCGAATATTATAATAACTTTAAACAAACTAAAAAATTATAATAGATATAGCAGGATCCTTTTAACTTGTCAGAAAACATTTCGCCACCAGCATCACAATACTTAACCTACAATAATGCTGAATCTCGCAGATTATTGAAAAGGTGTTTTAAAAAGTTATTCTTTGAAAGGTCTTCATTAAAAAGGTCTTTAAGACTTTTAATCCTTTTGATTATTGTGTCAAAATCACTGTTTACTTATTACCGAAGTTAAAAGGATCCTGCTATACTGATAGAAGTCTACAATAATTACAAAATAACTTATTAAAGAGATGATTAAGTAAAAAGATCTGCCTAGTATGCAATCAGCTTTAGCTTTCCTTGACAGAATATTTTATTCTATTCATTCTCCAACTAGCTTTTCTATTTTTATTTTATTTTTTTTGTAAAGAAAAAATAAATGAATATTTATTTCTAGGCCTAGAATTAATTTCTAGGCCTTCTTAAAAAAAAAAATTAATTAATTTATGAACACTTACTCTGTATAATTCGTATTGCTCGCTAACTACCAAATCAGCCAGACGCATACATTCGTTGAAATCTCCTGAGTTTTGTAGCACAGTGTGCAGTAATAACACAATCTGAAATGATAATAAGAAATTTTTACGAAACAAGACCCAGGGATTACAAGTAGATAAATAGCTCAGAAAATATTGTTGTTTCTTCATGTTCTAAAAGCGAAACTCAGTTGAATAGAAACATATTATGAAACATTACTAAGCTTAAATAAAGGATTTCCACTGAGAAGAAACTAAAAAAGAATATCAATTCTAATCAAATTATTAAATCAAATCATTTATCTACATTATAATTTGTATTTTATATTGAGAAGTAGCTCACAAACATCAGCGCGCTCAAGTGAGAGACAGAGAAACAACCTGGGAGGATTGAAGCTTGGTTATCATTGAATCAAATGTAAAAATGCCTGTTTTCAAACCCATCGTATTTGATAAATATTCAGCCAAAATATTCCAGTAACTCATAAAATCAAAGCTACGATCATAGAGTAACTATACTTGTTATATTATAATTGTTATCTGTGCTACGATGTTTAAGAACACTTCAGTTGTCTCTTCAAGAGAAAAGAAAAAAAGATAATTTCAATTTGATCCTCTTTCCAAAAGCATTCCTCTCCAAAAGAGAGTGAGATATACTGTATAGTGATACAAAATATAATATTGAACGTAAATAGATGTAATATGGAAAATATAAGATGTAAATAAAATGTTGTGATTGAAATGAATATTATTTGTGAGATTGTTTTTGAGGGTGATGCCCACATGAGCTAGGCTTGTGCGTGGGTAATGAGAGGGGTGATGATGAGAGATGACGACTGTTTCTAGGCAGTCGGGATGGCTTTTCGTCTCCTCCGAAAGATGGGAGTGGCCGTTTCTGTCAAAATCCGTTCCGACAACTGAATTCGATCTTGGAACCTTTGGATTATCAGACAGTCGCTTATCGCCCTCGTCTACGGACCACTCCAACAAGTTGATGTCTCTGAAATAATAATGTCTTTTTTACTCGCGACATTGATTGTTGCACGGAGCGGGAAGTTCAAACTTCAAAAATCCTAACCTAGCAAGAAGAGTCTAGCAACAAGATGACGAAAATTCTGATAAAAGTACTTCAATCCAATTAATACATTCATTAAAACACCTTGAAACCACTAAATAATAAATAGCAATAGAGTATTGCAGATACCTTAATCGCCTTAATGATTTAATTGAGTTCTATCTCAAAATCGTGTTCTATTCCTATCTCACAATGGTTAAAATCCCCCCAGGTTGTTCACTGTCTCTCACCTAGAGCGCGCTGATGAGGTCTATGAGCTACTCCTCAATAATTTGAATTTCCTTCATTGGAGGTGAAAATGCTGAATAAAGGAGAATGTTATAAGAATGACCTTGGGAAGGCATAAACTGCGCAGAGACTTCATCTGCTGTTGTCTCAGCTGGTCGTCCAGTTCATTGTCGACCAGCCAGCCGCCATCGGGAAACAGCAGCACATTGTACAGTTGCGCCTTTACACTCTGTAAAACACACAGACAAAATTAGTTTCATATTGACCATGAAAATAGTAAGCATTAGGCTAGACGTACACCGGTTAGTCAAGACAAGACAAGACGAGATTAGTCACAATACTTCACATACTTGCTTATGAAGCAGCACCCACCGATGCAATGACTAATCGGTGTGTGTTGCTTCATAAGCAGCTATGTGAATTACTGTGACTAATGTCGTCTTGTCTTGACTATCCGGTGTACGCCTAGCCTAAGTGAAGACAAGAAAAGACGAGATTAGACACAGTACTTCACATACTCGTTTATTGAATTAATTAATTCAATTTCATGTCCATTTGAGGGTCATTTCATCCATTTGAGGGTCTATGTTTCATAGGTTATTGTACCAATGAAATAAATTATTGAAAAATAATGGAACAAATCAAGAACTTACTTCATTATTGAATACAATATCATTAAGATTCTCATTTCTTGACAGAATCGGATCCACACTTGCCAAGTGTTTATCTCAGATACAACTTCAACAACAGGTACAATTTCAACAATAAAGTCATGTGGATTTACATTTATTTCAAACCCAGCATGAACTGGAGAAATTCCCTTCACGTTATTAGTCATTGCATCGGTGTGTGCTACTTCATAAGGCTAGGCGTACACCGGTTAGTCAAGACAAGACAAGACAAGACGAGATTAGTCACAGTACTTCACATAGTTGCTTATGAAGCAACACACACCGATTAGTCATTGCATCAGTGTGTGCTGCTTCATAAGCAACTATGTGAATTACTGTGACTAAACGTGATTAATCTTGTCTTGTCTTGTCTTGACTAACCGGTGTACGCCTAGCCTTATGAAGCAACACACACCGATTAGTCTTTGCATCAGTGTGTGCTGCTTCATAAGCAACTATGTGAATTACTGTGACTAGATGTGACTAATGTCGTCTTGTCTTGACTAACCGGTGTACGCCTAGCCTAAGAAGCATCCTGGTGCGAAAGGCAGTGTAACGACACCAGAAAATGTTGAATCATGTGATGGAGAATTCTGAGAAGAGACATGCGCTCTGCATTTGAAATTATTGATATCAGCATCACCTTGATGACATTATTTTTCACAATTAACGTTTTTCAACTGAGATGGCAAATAACGACCTTTGATTTTATGTAAATAGACATGCAATTACAAATCGATTAAAACCTTATTTGTTAAGATTGGACCAATACTGACTGAGATATGGCAGCTTTAGTGATAGGTGAGCGCTGGAGGTTACTTGCATGCATTTTTACTGTCTTTAAAATTCACACAAAATGATCTTAAATCGCTTTAAAATAACATGCAAAGCAGACGGAGACTGTTGCATTTTTGTAACAGACTTTAGCCGCAAGTCCGGGATGCACTGCAACCAGCCTCCAGCGCTCACCTATCACTAAACCTATTACTAAAAAAAGTTATTCCTGTAAAATTTTCGTATTATCAACGGTTCTCGAGTTATTCAAGAAACAAAATTTTAAATGGCCGCCATTTTGTCACTAAAGCTGCCATATCTCAGTCAATATTGGTCCAATCTTGACAAATAAGGTTTTAATCGATTTGTAATTGAATTTACTAAAAAAAGTTATTCTTGTAAAATTTCCGTATTATCAACGGTTTTCGAGTTATTCAAGAAACAAAATTTTAAATGGCTGCCATTTTGTCACTAAAGCTGCCATATCTCAGTCAATATTGGTCCAATCTTAACAAATAAGGTTTCAATCGATTTGTAATCAAATTTACTAAAAAAAGTTATTCTTCTAAAATTTTCGTAATATCAACGGTTTTCGAGTTATTCAAGAAACAAAATTTTAAATGGCCGCCATTTTGTTTTATGGATTTGAAAAATTGTCATAATTTTTTTGTAGCTTTGTCTAGTTGTCATAAATGTTGGTGCAAAGTTTCAATTCCATATGTTTCACCATTATTGAGATAAAAAATAATAAGTGAAAAAAACAAAATGGCAGCTGTGTGAGTGACTAAGGACTTTTGGACAATTTAAATATGATATTTAGATATGGTTTTTGACCAGGAACAATGCCCTAGAGTATTGGTAGGGAGTTCTGAAACACCCTGTATATTGGTCACAAACAGCTTCACTCCACTGATATTATCCTACTGAAATCCATCCATTCTTTTTGCGCCATCCTGTCTGTATTTAATGTGAGTAGATTTATTTTGCCGACCTTGGTGTGATGGGCGAGGGCCAGCTGCCAGCGTTGCATGTCCTTGTTGTGCAGCGTGAGTTTGTGATCGTGAGCCACCTTTTCGGTGAACGACGCGCCCGGCGCCAGTTTGGCCGGCTTGCTCGGCTTGGCGTTGTGGTACTGCTGGAACCAGTCCGAGAAACCTTCCTGTGCATCCTGCCAACACACAAAACCAACCGGTTATTTTGAATAAAGGAATAATGTGTTGGAGTTTTATACTTGCTTTAAGGCCATTAAAACAATTTCTTAATCTGGAATCCCTCAGAGAGGTATATATATATTTTTTTCACTTCTTGCTTATTGCTCCGGTGTACGAGCTGCCTAAGGTGAAATACCCAGAAAATTATACCATAACCCCGGTCGTACACCGGATCAATAAGCAATAGACAACTAGCAACATATGGATCATATTATGATGTCTACTCTATACAAACCAATAGTTCAATGCACACGGAAACAGCTGCTTTAGGTGTGCATTGGACTATTTGTTTCTATAGAGTAGACGATCATATAAGCAAATGTGTTCAGTTGCTTATTGCTCCGGTGTACGAGCTGCCTAAGGTGAAATACCCAGAAAATTATACCATAACCTCGGTCGTACACCGGAGCAATAAGCAATAGGCAATCAGCAACATTTGGATCATATTATGATCGTCTACTCTATACAAACCAATAGTCCAATGCATCTACTCTATAGAAACAAATAGTCCAATGCACACCTAAAGCAGCTGTTTCAGTGTGCATTGAACTATTGGTTTGTATAGAGTAGACGATCATATGATCCAAATGTTGCTAATTGCCTATTGCTTATTGCTCCGGTGTACGACCGGGGTTATGGTATAATTTTTTGGGTATTTCACCTTAGGCAGCTCGTACACCGGAGCAATAAGCAATAGGCAATAAGCAACATTTGGATCATATGATCGTCTACTCTATAGAAACAAATAGTCCAATGCACACCTAAATTGGCGAAGTCAAATACACCATTTTAATAGTGTTTGTATTCTCACTGCCTTGTTTTCTAATGCCTTACGTCACGTCGCATTCCTTTCAGAAGTCAAGTTTTACATTTAAGTTGTATATTGATTATTCGACAGAGGGCAATACGGTAGATGCTCATAGTATTAAAAGTAGTCTCAATTTGACTGTTGCCATTCAGAATGTCAGTCACTCACCAGATAGGCCTTATGACAGAGATGTTCGCGCACCGCAGCGGACGTCCGCACCGGCAGACTGTTGATGAAGAACTCATCCGTCTGCATGCCTGGCTCCAGCTGATTGTGCGCCGCTATCAGCTCCAGCGAGTCCGCCGGAATCTGAAACGGAAAACTCAATCAAGCTCATCTTTCCAAAAATCTCAATATTAAATATTCCATCATCTCTTATTCTAATTTATTCCATCTAGATAATAGTTGGATAATTTTAGCTCAGTGAACTTGTAGTCTAAAGCCTTCTGAATCCAATGGTATTGTTTTCAAAGCAATATGACAGATGGCAGCTGAGATATTAAAAGATATTTGAGCGCGTCTATTTCTAGACGTTGTCAGTTGAGCGAGGCGTAACCGCGTCTATTAATAGATGCTTGCCTGTTGGAGGAGAAGGATGTAATATAGCAGGATTAATTTAATTTGTCAGGAAACAGCTGTTTCGGCAATAAGTAAACAGTGATTTTACGCAGCTTTGACACAATAATCCAAAGGCTTAAAAGTCTTAAAGACCTTAAAAGTCTTTAAAAGACGTTTTTAAAGAATACCTTTTCAATTATCTGCGAGATTCAGAATTTGTAGGTCAAGTATTGTGATATTGATTGCCGAAACAGCTGTTTACTGACAAGTTAAATTAATCCTGCTATATCGACAAAGTTGGAGTTAGGCTAGGCGTACCGCACCGGTTGAGTCAAGACAAAAAGACAAGACGGGATTAGTCACGTTTGGTCACGGTAGTTCATGTCGCGCATGAGCAGCACGCACCGATTAGTCATTTGCATCGGTGTGTTAGCAGCTTGTACCATATGCAACTATGTGAATTACTATGACTAAACGTGACTAATCTCGTCTTGTCTTGACTAACCGGTGTACGCCTAGCCTAACTGTGGTGTAAGCTATAGCAGCTGAGATAGCTTCATGTAATTCAATAATGATCTCAACTCATAGAACTGAAAATAATTTCAATTGACTATTCTAATGTGACTCATTCAAATTCTGTTTTCTGTTCTACGTTCAAATAATTCGTTGTCATATTTAATTAAATTCCTTTAAATTCAATATTCTTTTATTCATGAACTTCAGTTGTTACGTGAGCACCTATTAGCCTAAAGTTACAAATAAAAAAAATTCAGTTCAAAACATAAAAAGGTACAAAAGGTATTGAATAAAATACGAAATACTGACCTTTTGGAAGGCGAGCCGGGCCGCTTCTATTTTGCCCTGCGCCAGGAAACTTCTGATGAGTGCATTGGTTTGCCACAACGCCTCCACTCGCTGTTGCGGATAGAACACCACCCAGTCGAGGGCCGACACTTTTTCCAAATCCGCCTCACTGGTCTCCACCAACAGTTTCGTGTTCACATTCTCGTCGGCCGACACCTTATTCCTGTCAACAGTACGGCAACGAACGAGTCAGTGATCAACAATTCAAAGTTGACAGTTTGACAATAAAGCCTGGTTTTCATTAGTAGAGTTAGTGATCGAGTAACTAGCATACTAACTCTACTCTACTAACTTGGTCGAGTACCTGACTTTCACTACAATTGAGAATAGTTGTAGGTAAAGGTGTGACATTTAGTAAAACGAAAGATCTGCTTAGCAAATGTCTCTACTCTACTAGCTCGAGACTGTTTTCGGTAGGATAGTGGTGGTAGAGTAGGGTGAGAAAGCAGTGGTGGGGAAGGCAAGTGGTAGACTGCTCCCACTCTACACAAAAACAAGTACTCTACCATCACTCTACTCTACTATGAACGTTTTCATTGGGAGAGTTCACAAGATAGTTAGTACTCGCCCAGGGAACTCTACCACTAACTCTACTAATGAAAACCAGGCTTAACAGTAGTAAAACTGGAAGTCAAGTATAGAAAACGAGGATTGAGACGCTGAACAAATGGCCGAACTACAGTACAAGTTTCGGGCTTTCGTTAGCCCATGTAAGAAGATTGGACCAAAACAGGATTTTAAGATAGAATTTTTTTTCAAAGAATTCAATTACATTCATAAGATATCATCGTTATATTAGAAGAGTTTGCAAAAGTAATGGCAGAGTAAATGCAAAAAGTAATTGCAAAGCTAATGGCAGCCACTGTGTCCATTAGCTTGGACAAATTTAGGTGGAGTTTGCGCTGAAAGGAAGGTTATTTCCGGATGGGACTCGAACCAGCATCTCGGAATTGAATCTGGCTTCAAAGACGAGAACGTAGCCTTTACCAACTGCGCCATCACGGCATTGGGATGTGAGGCTGAATTTTAGTAGTTCAATGTCATTATACTTCTCTGTAACATGTATTTGAAATGCAGTACCTATTTTTTGCTTGTAACTTTTTTTAAATTCAACCCTCAATATTCAAAATCAATAGGCTTCTTACTTCATCTATGAAGATATTATATTCCAAATCTCAAAAGTGTACGATCGCATTAAGA
>CM029532.1:1752074-1796138 GCA_017141395.1 Laodelphax striatellus
CCAGCTGAGATTGGTGTGGCATGCAACATTATTTTTTAGTTCAATTTTGCTGAATGCCCGATTGTTAGGATATATTTTGTACAAAATTAATGAGCTGAGTAGCCTACATGAGTTTAGATAACTGCGTGAGGTCTACTGTTCGCAGAACTACAATAGTTAGTGAATAGCATGTAGTCAAACATTGAATGAATAATTAATTAATGGATAATCTACTCACAGCTCTGATGTGCTGTTTTAGGATGTCCAGGGGACGGCCGACCCCTACACCGAAGGGGGCGATGGCTGACGCCCCCAACCAACTGGTGCGGCCGTCCCCGAGCCATATTAGGTGATAAAATTGGCGTATGACACCGTTCGCACACACTGAAAACAAAACAACAATTAGGTTACACAAGTGAATCGCATAGAGTTGTAATTATTATATAATAATAATGATGATGCTAATAAATTATTATGAATAATGATTATAAAATATAATACTGTATAATAATGTGGATGCATAAATCGTCGATCCAAGGTAATTAGAATAGAAGGTAGTGTTCTCTGTCTATTCAAAGTTCTGAGCCAGCTGATTGCACCAAGTGATTGCAGATCAAGAGTTCGATTTCTCCATCTCTCAAATGTTAAATCGAGAAACTTTTCATGTAGCGTAGGCAATTTTTCTCGAGAACTGCATGTTTGTAGAACCACCTTATGGGCTGTCCTATGGCATGTTTATCTTATGGGCTTCATTGTATATGTATCTTCAATTCTTTATAGTTTCAATATTATCAGACCACTAATTATCTCATGACATGCGATTATTCATGGAATGCATACCAGATTTGAAATCACATGATTGAGAGTATCCCACTTTCAATCTGATGTGCATGCCTTTGAGAAATTGAATGCTATGAAATAATTAGCTATCCGATAATATTAGAACGACAAAGAATTGGAGATGAATATACAATGGAGCCAAGTAGAGGTTTGCGGTGCAAATGTTGAGAAAAAGACACACAAAATTGCTGAATTTAATCTCTTAGTGAAAGAGAGAGGAGATCGAACTCTTGATCTCCAGTGACTACCTGAATGATCAGTGGTATCATTCTCTTCTATTCTATATTCAGATTCATTTAATTTGACGCTCGGCATTTGATAGATAAATGGATGGATAGAGATGATTATTTTTTGACACTGCTGATGACCGTAGAGTACGACGGCAAAGGAATAATATATCTCTATCTAATGCCAAGCGTCGAATTAAATGAATATCGCTGTACTTACTTTTTACCCGATGACTTTCCCCGGTTGCCGGCTCGTTTACGAGTAAATAAATTGTGAATAAATTGCAAACAGATAATTGTGTACTTACTTTTCACCTTGTGGCATTGCCCTGTAGCAGCATCATTTACAACTCGGGCCGGCATATAGGGGCTCTTGCCCATTCTCCCCCAAACCAGTCCGCCTGCTCCATCTGTAAGAAAACGACAATCCAATTTGAGCTCATCTCCACATTTTCATCACTCTGAGCGAGAAATAAATAGATTCAATTCAATTAGGTACTACAAGTTACCGAGGCTGGATAATCACAGTGTGGCCATTGGTTTGAAAGGGTCCATAACAAAGTTTCGAAACATCTTTTGCAAATGCAAATCCTATGCAAGTTGGCAAAATTATGGTGGATTTGATCGAGCTAGCCAACCAAAAGCGAAACATACAATGACCACACTGTGATAATACAGTCTCTGTATTAAAGGTGATCATAATCACTGAAAGAAAATTCTGAACTTTTTATAATACATAAAAGTCAAGTCTGCTGAGAAGATGACCTTCAAGAAAATCAACAGACAGCTTGGTTAGACTTGAGATTTGAAGAGAAGTATTGATGAATTAACAAAGTTTGAAAAATATTATAGTCCAACGGTTTTGTTTCTAGTACCTCAAGAACCTACAATGAAACTTTAAATATTTGGCTAGTACGCTGGGTACTGAGATCAAATTATTGTTACCTAAGTACTTACAATTTCATGAGTGCCTCGTCTATTATACAGAAGCATGAAAACAATAAAAAGCCTAAATGAATATTTCACTTCTAATTCAGGATACATTATGCACTATTATACACTACTCTATTTTTGTTGTTGATTAGTATTACAGATACTGTACTGTACAGCTTCTGTAATTAGTATCTCTATTAGATTCATTTCCAATGTTACAGTTTTTTCGTTGGGATACTTTATTTTTTTAACTGATTCTTTCATCATCTGTACAGAATAAATAATATTCTATATTGTTGTTCCATCTAATCAAATAATCATCATTCAATAAGTCACATTCACAAGTTTTCGCTTAGCAACACAGAATGTGTCAAGAGTAATAACGCAAAGTAGGCTACAATAAATATAATGGAATGAAAGCATAAGTGATGAGACATAAAATCATATTGGAAGGAGAAGTCATTCTAATCAAAGCTCAATCCATATTATATCAGTCTATATTTTGATTTAAACTGCTTTAGGACCAGCCGCGACCACCACTAAGGCAAAGCGGGTCTCAATCCTAAAGCAGTTTTAATCAGAGTATAGTCACCGGCCCTTTCAATTCAGCTCGTTCAACGCATGCGTCAATGTGCCCATTGCCCTACTGTGATAGGTCCATCGTAATAACTGACGCAAGCACAGAACGTGCTGAACTGGACGGACTGGTGATGTAACTGATTAACTTTTAATTTATTGCACGTGAGATTGTGGCAAATAAAGAAATTGAAATTGAATTGAAAAGCCACTCAGGCCACACTTACATTGAGGACGAATATCTGGGATCCTTTGAGGAGGCGGCTCTCTCTCCTCAACTTCCTCCTCCTCCTCATCAATGAGGCCGAGCCGCCTCATGTCATCTATTCTCGCCTGCCTAGCTGCTTCTATCCGCCTGAGGAATTCTAGTCTCTGTTCCTGCTGCCTCCGCTCCCTAAAAAGAACAACGACTTGTTCAAAATAATGAACTAAATCAAAATAAATTATGAACTTGAGACTATTCATTTATTGTTAGGCCTACAATTAATATATTCCTCCATTTCAAGGTGGACGGTTAAAAACACAACTGATTCATCCAACTCTGCAGGATGAACCAGTATTTTTAAAACATCTCATTACTAGTCTATTATTATAGGGGAATACACAAGCTATTTATTAATGAAAACACAATGAATCTACCATTAAATACTATTAAAATGAATTTCAAGTAGAGTTGAATATTTTATCAGATAATAAAAATCAAAATAAGTTGACAATGTAATGGAAGAAGCCTGTTAAATTTGGTTGATTCAATCTCAATCGAGCCTTCAGAGATTAGTGTGATCATAACTCTTTAAAATTTCATTTGAGCATAAATTTGAATCATAGACAAAATATTCTAAAATTTGATCGTGGATAGGTTGATTTTATAAAATTTAAATTCATTCTTAATATAATAATATGTTGAGAGGTAGAATTTCATGAGATGAATTCAAAAATATTTGATTTAAACTCACGCTAATCGCGGGGATCTTCTCAACCTGAAACATATAAAAAACAGATAAGTAATCACTCAATTCAAATCACAAATCATTATCGAAAATAATTGAAGGTAATAACAGATAAAGTCGTTCAGTATTTCAGGAATATTCATAAATTTCGAATGGAATTATTTCAATTCAGTTGATATTATCTACATGTTATGTTGATTTGGTTAAGATCAGCAACTCTAAGTAATAGGCCTACACTAATTTTAGTCTGAAAGGAACTCTTGAAATTTCTCCCTAAGAAATGCCTTAATTATTATTATTATTATCATCACTTTGGTAGCCTACAGAAAACTTAGACATTCAGAGGGATGACTCCCAAAGACCAGAGTAGCAAATATCACCGGTAGGTAGAGCTAGTCATGACTCAAGAAGAGTTGACTAGAAAGAGTACAATGTTAAGTTTGTAGAGCGACGACTTCTAGAGACGTTTTCCCAGGTCACCTACATGATTTGTGAATAGATGGGTATGAAAATTGGTTGAGATATAAAACTTATAAATGCTTTACAAAAAATTGAATAACGTCATCTTATCTTAGATTTGTTGTACAATTAATTGATTATTATCTTTGATATTAAGTTAAATTCACTGAATCATCATAACTTTATTCCAGAGGCATTATTTTACACTTTTTAATTATTTTCCAGATTCATCATAAATATAATGACGAATTAATATAGGAAATCACGTAATTTATGAAAAATATAATGGAATATAGTTTATTATATTTTTTGTAAGGTAAGTTGTACAAATCACTTACTTATTACTTTGAAATTACTGTAATTACGTTGAATAATAATTTCTATGTAAACTACTAGATTTTTTAATAATAAATCACTTACTTTATACTTTGATATTTAATTACTTTGAATAATAAAAATACTTTGAATCTCTATGTAAACCACTGAATTTTTTTAATAATAATTTATAAGTCAAATATTGGATATGCTGACAAGAACTATTTAAAAACAACTGAAAGGAGATGCAGGGAGATCTTCCATCTTACTTTTCTAAGGTAGGAGTATGTTAGATTGCCCAATCTTTTATTTACTTTGATATTGAAACCACTGCATCTTCATTCTCCATATCCATAGACATTGAAATTTTTTCAGATTATCTAAATGTGTAAATAATAGTTTCTATTGTCAACTATTGGATTTTTTAATAATATTTTTTAAATCAAATATTGGAGATTATTATAATTGAAAGGATTTACATTGAGATCTTGCATAATACTTTTTCAAGGTACCTATGTTGTACATTAATACTTATTTACTTGGATTTTTTCTACTTCATCTTGCTACTTTTGTTTCTAAGGAATTAATATTTTTAATTTTTTTATTAAATTTCCCGATCTGTAAAAACAGTTGTAATGTTTCATTTGTCTGTAATAACATTATAATTTGTAGTTAATAATATCTTTTCATTTTAATTTTATTTCATATACTTTTTGTCTTTAAAATGATCTTATGTTAGGCTATATAGAGTAATTTTTTTTGTGTTATGGAAGCAAAATTGATAAATTATTTACTGTTGCTTCCAATTACGACATGTAACAATAAATAAATAAATTATTAAGATATCAATCAATTTAATTTGTTCTTTCAGTAAGATTGAAAAACCGTAGGCTAAGGAGAAAACAATCAATCAAAAGAACAAAAAATAACATGGTTTAGTCCACGACTCAGTTTCAAATCCCTAACAATGAATGACAGTACCAGCGACCACTTTATACAAAATTAATTTGTATTATGTGGTCGCTGGACGGTACCTTGGACAGTACAGACTTGATTAGCGCTACCTAGAGGCAATATTTGGTAATAGTAGGAGTCGTTACTATAGAATGTCAAGTCCTACAGCAATAAATTACTCAACTGGAGTAGGAAAGTGAAAACAATGCAAGTTTAAATAGAATAGAAAATCAGTTGCAAATAGGACATCGGCGCGAGAGTATGTCTACATAATTATTATGATCTCGGATTTGAACGTGTTGGTAAAACAAGTGAGTGCGCGGAGAATTCTGAAAGTGACTGATGCTGGGTTTCAACAACCTTGGTCTGTTGGTCAAATAGAATTTGACGATCTTCAAAAAAAGGCCATGACAAAAAAGTTGTTGCAAAGGAACGGAAACTCCAGCTGATCTTTTATAATGAATTTCAAGTGATTGGTATTCTCATAGGGTACATAAACAGTCGGATAAGATGCTATTATATAGCAATGCACCAATGCAGATAGATAAATTTTTTGTGGCAACTGAAAAATTAACGGTCAAATTCTTGCAGTAATTTTTACCTGTTGATTATTAAACATTATTAACAAGTTATTGAACATAGTTAAATATTTGACCATTCTTGGTGAAACTCGGCATCAATATTCAAGTTCATTTCAACATAGTTCGAAGTGAATTAACGGAAAATATAATGTTATCAACTTTTCAAAGGTGAGTGAGGAATATTATT
Source organism: Laodelphax striatellus (assembly GCA_017141395.1). Lineage (NCBI taxonomy): Eukaryota > Metazoa > Arthropoda > Insecta > Hemiptera > Delphacidae > Laodelphax > Laodelphax striatellus. The sequence continues at coordinate 1,758,076 of CM029532.1, forward strand.
TTTGCTTGTTGTTTTCAATTTCTGGTAAGTTAAGTAAATAGTGAATTCACCTGGAAGGAGTAATTTGATAAATGAAGCACGTAAGTTGGTTTCTAGTTGTGTAGCTAATAAGAAAACTTGAATATTGGGTATTATATAGTAATGAAGTATATTTAGAGGCCTACTTATGCAAAGCAGAATAACCATAAAACAGATAATTTTTCATAATGGCTGATGTATGTGATGATGGAAACGCAATATACTGAAGGGATAATTTCATAATTGTAGACTTTATCGATGACAAAGATAATCTAATTCGATCATAGCTGAAGCTGATATTATTGAATTAATAACCACTCGCCATAAGCAAATGCTTGCGCCGGCTTCTGACGCACAGAGTAAATTTGAGGTTAATATTTTTGATATCTCATAATAAGAATAGGTATTGTTAGTCACAATTCCCCCTTGATAGACCTTTATTGCTATTGAAAATAATTAATTAATAGATTAGAAGCCTGATTGAGAACATGGTAATGTTTCTAATGAATGATGCTTACCTTAAAAACTCGCCGCGTTCCATTATTATGAATATTATACAGAACCGTACTGAATACTTGAAATGAATAACTTGAAAGGAATTCAATAAAGAATATTAAATCAATGTTCTCAAAGAACGCAGGTGAACGCCGAACGGTAAAGCAAGCAGTATGAACGTATGAACTATAAAGGCTGAAATCGCAGTAGGCAGTGATCGCATGAAATTGCATTTAAGAATGGCCAACCTTAAATCAGATGACTGACAGTCAGCTGATTACCGTTTTACAATTAACAAAGGATAATTTATTACAATTCTATTGTAAATTTAATGTATGTGAAACGAAAAATAATTGAAAACTATTTTCTTAAATCTACAATCAAAATTGGGTGGAATAATGTATCTATAGAGGAGTAGCTGCTAGACCTGATCAGCGCGCTCTAGGTGAGAGAGAGTGAACAAGTGGTCGGGATTTTACCATTGTGAGATAGGGACAAAACACGATTTTGGGATAGAATTCAATTAAATCATTAATGTATCATCAATACGTTATTGCTATCTATTATTTAGTGGTTTCAAGATGTTTTAATGAATGTATAATTGGATTAAAGTACTTTTATCAGAATTTTCGTCATCTTGTTGCTAGACTCTTCTTGCTAGGTTAGGGTTTTGAAGTTTGAACTTCCCGCTATGTGTAACCATTGGTATGGTATGTATGATAAACATTATTATTCCAGAGACATAAATTATTTTACACAAATAATATTTAATTCAATTACAACATTATATTTATATCTTATATTTTCTATACTTCATCTATTTACGTTCAATATTATATGTGCAACAATGAATGTCAGGAGTAAAAAAGACATTATTATTCCAGAGACATCAACTATTTTACACAAATAATATTTAATTCAATTACAATATTATATTTACATCTTATATTTTCCATATTTCATCCATTCACGTTCAATATTATATTCTATATCAGTACCTATCTTACTCTTTTTTGGAAAGGAATGCTTTTGGAAAGAGAGTAAAATTAAAATTATCTTTGTTTTTTCTCTCTTAAAAAGGCAACTGAAGTGTTCTTAAACATCCTAGCTTTGATTTTATAAGTTACTGGAATATTTTGGCTGAATATTTATCAAATACGATGGGTTTGAAAACAGACATTTTTACATTTGATTCAATGTTAACCCATCTTCAATCCCGACAAGTTGTTCCTCTGTCTCTCACTTGAGCGCTGGTGTTTGGCAGCTACTCGTCTATACTTAACCTACAAATGCTGAATCTCGCAGATTATTGAAAAGGTCTTTTAAAAAGTTATTCTTTGAAAGGTCTTCTTTAAAAAAGTCTTTTAAAGACTTTAAAGGTCTTTAAGACTTTCAAGCCTTTTGATTATAGTGTCGAAATCACTGTTCAATTATTACTGGAACAGCTGATTTCTGACAAGTTAATTGAATCCTGCTATAGCTGATTGGCATCAGCTCGCTCAAGTGAGAGACAGAGTGAGCAGCCGGGAGGGATTGAAGCTGGATTATCATTGAGTCAAATGTAAAAATGCCTGTTTTCAAACCAATCGTATTTAAAAAATATTTAGCCAAAATATTCCAGTAACTTGAGATGTACCATGCAAATTTAGTAAACTCACCACTACTTTCTTTTTTGGTTTGCGGAGTTGGGGTTAAGGGTTTTTTTTGAAAGCATTTAAATATAGAGTAAAGAGAGGGTGAGAGAGAGAGAGAGAGAGAGAGAGAGAGAGAGAGAGAAAGATTAGATTATGTAGATAACAAAATTATCTGCTTCGATTTTAGTTGACAAAAGTGTCAAGTATTTAGTAGTAATATTATTTTATAAATTAAAAAAATTATGAGTAATCATTTTTTATCAATATGAGTATTAGAAGCAATGCGATAATGTATGATTGTGATTATGTACATGAAATAGCGAAGTATGAACATATAAATTTCCATTCTTGGACATCCTTTCCATCAAACAATTGACCGTCAAAGAGAGAGACAGAGAGAGAAGAGAGAGAGTATGACTGTGTATGTGTGGAGAAAATAAAAAGAGGGAGTTATAAAATTAAATCATAATACAGTAATACAAAATAATTAGTATTTATCTATGTATATAATTATATTATTTGTAAGTTTTAATTCAATAATATAATTAGTATTTATGTATTGTCACAACACATTTCGAATAGAGCCGGCTGAGGCCCGAAGATTGAAAGAGATAGATAATTGATAAGAAACTGATAACAAGACTCACCTAAAAATAATTCTTAATAAGACAAAAATAAGGCTTCATAAAAATAATAGGAAAATCATAGGAAGGCGTATTGTAAGTAGAATTTTTCCATTTCCTAGTTAGAAAACCCTAATGCTTTACGACTGTGTGGGAGCTATCCAGAGAAAAAAATCCTTACAGTATCCAAGTTTTTTTTAATTACTTTGGACTACATTCAAGTTCATTGAGGCGTCCACATTCTATGAGAAAATAATTCATTGGGAACTTATTTTGGATATCTTAACTCTATCTAAGAGTATTAGATAGAGTTGAGACAGACTTCCTTCTTCCTTCATAGGCCTATTAGGAGAAAAAAGTGATCAGAAGTACTGTATTAGAACTACAAACAATGCGTAAGCATTCTCTTACTACAACGCAAAGTAATTGAGAGATTAGAAATATGGCAACGATGTAAGAATGCGAGCTGGCGCTGTTCGCTGCTAGGTTGCTGCACCGTACTGTCTATCAAACTCGACTCGAGTCACACATTTACCGTTTCAGTCTTGACTCCGGGAAATAGCCGAGTCAACGGATGTGACGCACAGCCTTAACTGATTTAGGTGTAAATATGTCTGATTTATAATTGAAATATCTTAAAAACGGTTTCACATATCGTGGTGCGGTTCTCGCCATTCATTTTCTCTTGAAATTCTGTATCGAAATCATGTATAACATGACCACCTTCCCATTTAAAAAAATGAACTTAGATTCAATATGGCGTATTCAATCAGACTTAAAATTTTAAGAACTTTGAAGGCCTATATTTCGCAAACTATCAGGCCCACAATGACCAATTTAGTCTCAAATTGTAGGTAATTTAATATACTTTGAGAATTATGTTGGATGTCCTATTCGAAAAAGTGATAATTCACTGTCAAAATACAAAATTGACCAAATGTAAAAACAAGTGAAAAATTACGATAATTTGATAAACTTTGAAGAGCTGTATTTCGTAAACGGTTGAGCCTACAATAACAAATTTGGTCTCAAGTTGTAGGTAATCTAATCAGCTTACAAAACTATGTGAATGTCCTATATGAAAAAGTGATTCTTCAGGGTCATAATTGAAGAAATTTAGAAAAAGTGAAAAAATTCAACAATATGATAAACTTTGAAGGCCTACATCTCGCAAACTATTGGGTCTACAATGATCAATTTGGTCTCAAATTGTAGATTTTTAAATTATCTTTCAAAACTTTGCTGAAAGTCACCTTCGAAAAAGTGATGCTTCACGGTCAAAATTTACCAAACGTAAAAACAAGTAGTGAAAAATTAAGATAATTTGATGAACTTTGAAGAGCTGTATTTCACAAACGGTTGGGCCTACAATAACCAATCAGGTAGCAAATTGTCGGTATTCAAATTTACTTTCAACCCTATGTAAGATGTCCTATATAAAAAAGTGATTCTTCAGGGTCAAAATTGCGAAAAATTGAAAAAAAGGGTAAATTTTCGTTAATTTGATGAGTTTTGAAGAGCTGTATCTCGCAAACGGTTGGGCCTACAATGATAAATTTGGTCTCAAATTGACGGTAATTCAATATACTTGAAAAAATATGTAGAATGTCCTATATGTAAAAGTGATTCTTCAGGGTGAAAATTGGCCAAACGTAAAAAAAGTGCAAAATTCCGCCATTTTGTATGATTTTTGGAGATGATCCCATAGTTTGCCGAGGTCTAAAACTTGGATTTAGCATCCCAGGACTACCATAAACATTATTAAAAAAAGAAACCGACTACCCCATTTCATGCAAGGTAGACCCTATTTTTGATGACAATTTTACTGGGCTATAAAGAGTGAGACTAATCCTGCTTCAAAGTTTATTCGACCTACCTCTGCGACTGGAACTGGTGATGTTTTAAAGCATAATGTTTCAAACGTGTGAATTTTCATAAACTTATAAAATTAAGGGATTGGTTTGAGTTCGCGGGATCAGCTAGTTGAATGTGGGACGTCGTGTATGTTTAAAAAATAAATAACTGAAGAATAAAATCAATAAATAATAAAAAAATAATAAACATCGTCATATTAGGGAATGATCATCAGCTGGGTCAGAATAAGATTTTTTCGTTGTAGTCAGGGCGTCGCAGTAAGAGGGGCGCCCGCCCCGGGCGCCGCAGTCAGAGGGCGCCGCAGCGGCGGCGGGACGTCGTGTATGTTTAAAAAATAAATAACTGAAGAATAAAATCAATAAAATAATAAAAAAATAAAATGAAAATTTTAAGAATTAAAAAATAGAAAAATATAGAATACAAAAAATAAATAAAAATGTAAAAAAATAGGAAAAAAATATAAAAAAATTAAATTAGATTTACATAACGTATTTTGGGGGGCGCCTGACAACATCTCTCTCGACACAGTTGACAGGACCAATTCTGTACACTTGGACAAGAAAACAGCTAATTTAAGGCTAAACGCATTGACAGATTTCAGCTAGCATGGCTTTTTAGCGAGGTCTACTGTTCACAGAACTACTAGTATTCATAATACTGCTGAATCAAGGCTGTAGAAAACTACAGATTCTCTGTATCTAAAGGAGGCAGTCCTACTACCTAGTGGTAGAAATCTGTACTAGACCTTCCACCGAGACAACTTGAGCACTATCTAGCGACCAGATAGGTAAACTAATCTGGAAGCCACTGTGAGTACCGCGAGAAATAAAACCGCTTCCAGCCAAAATAATTTTGCATAAAACCGTTTCATTCTTCACAAATCATGAAAATTATAAAACTTCCGGGCTGTTCCCCCGAGCGTTACCAAATAGATTGACTCCTAATTTTCTAAGATAGGACAAATATTAACTGAGATATGGCAGCTTTATTGATAGGTGACCACTGAAGGTAAGTTGCACTCCTTTTTACTGTATTTAAAATTCATAAAACATTATAAAAAATCGCTTACAAATAACATAAAAAGCAGACGGAGACTTTAGCATTGTTGTGGCAGACTTTAGCCGCATGCCTGGGCAGTCACCTCTATCAATAAAGTTGCAATATCTCAGTTAATATCCGTCGAATCTTAAAAGACAAGGTGTCAATCGATTTGTTTTTCATTAACTGAAAAAAGTTATTCTTGTTAAATCATCGGTTATTTGAGGAACAGAATTTGAATGGCCACTATTTTGTTTTACAAATTTGTAAAATTGTCATAATATTTATTGTTTTGTAGCTCTGTCCAGTTGTCATTAATGTTTGTGCAAAGTTTCAATTTCGTATGTTCAACTATTATTTAGAATAAAAATAATGAGTGGAAAAAACAAAATGGTAACTATAAGGACTTCTGGACAATTGAAATATGATTTTTAGATATGTTTCTTACCCAAAAACAATGCCCTAGAATATAGGTAAAGAATTCTGAAACACTCTGTATATGAGACTATTGGTTTGCCATATTAAAAAGAGATCTTTCAACAATTCTAATGAGTTACATAATGTCACGCCTAGTTCAAAATTTCAATAATAACTTTGAATTTCAAGAAAAATCCTGTTCTGAGAACAAATTTTCTAACTTGCATAGCCTAGCAGAGGAAAATTGAAGATTTCTATTATAGAATCAGTATAAAACTTGAACAAAATAAGAGTGCAAAAACAATGCAATAATTAAAAATATGAAAAGTAGTATAAGGTGATTAATTATTGGAAATCTATAATATTAAGAAGATTGTAATAAAATAGTAGGCCTATTAGTAACATTCTTGTGGCTATTATATGAATTGAAAATTTGAGAAATAGCAGTAATGAGTTCTCAATAGATAAATTGATATTTGAAGAGTGGAAGTTCCAAACGTTCTTTACAATTCCATAAAAAGTGCCATTTTTTAAATGAAATTGCATTTTTCCGCTCATTTTGTTCAAAATAACAACGTTAATTTGCCTGTACTTTTCCAAGTACCATCTCTAAATTATTCTAGTTGCTAATTCTAATTCCGCTAGGCCTAGATGGTGCGTGCTCCAAGTCCATCAGCTGTGTACTCTCGTATTGCTCCAAGTGCCAATTGCGTAGCATGTGTTCAGGCCCAAATGTTGGACTTGGAACGTTCTAGTGGAAATATAATAATTTTTATTATATTAATTCCAGATTATAATATTATACCAAAATATGATTATTTTTGTGATTTCATCAATTAATAAAATAAAATAAATAAATAGGTCCATGTACTTGAATCGTTCTAGTGGAAATTGGTCCTTTTGTACTTGAAACGTTTTAAATATTATTTGATTATTCTTTTTAAATAGTACAGATTGGGACAGAGCTTGGATAATACCACCAGTTCATTACATGGATTTACAAGGAGCATACAAAAAATCAGAACATTATTGTTATGAATGAGGAAGTATAACAGTTTTTTGTGACTGCTGAGAAATTCATTTTTTGGCACTTGGAACGTTTGGAGCTTCCACTCTTCATTTGCTGTGAAATAGTTAGTAGATTTAGTAGAAATAGATTAATTTGTTATGAATTTATGATATCTGTATTGAACTCATAGCATAGGTCTACTTTCCAAAATTATTAAAACTATTGTAAAACTGCTATTTATTATCACATTGGTTAAAAAATTGCATTTCTAAGGATTTCAAATCCATGAAATATAATATTTGTCCTCAAATTATAATAATTTCAGAAATAAAACAATCATGATTAAATAAGATGAAATTTGAAGCGAGCCGTTTAATGCGCCTTCCAGGCTTTCAACCCTCACAACGTCACATTTCGTAGCTTGACAACTTCGACAACGTGAATAAAACATTTTCTTTTCAGCTCACAAAAATAACACAATAATTTCTGTTCTGCTCCTCATGGAAACATCTAATAAATTCATGGATATTGAAAATATTCCAGTAGCGAAGATAAATTTTATAGTGTGCTTAGAGTGGTAACCTTGCTTTAAAAGCACTAACCCACAATGCACAACACGAGCACTACTTTTTGTTGCGGCCTGCTCGTGAATTTGAAATTATTTTAGGTGAATAAACCAATAATTAATACTCAAATAAAAACTAGAAAGTGATGTTTATTGTTTCATTCAACGTTTTGTTGTCAAGAATCAACTTGGGATGTGTGGTGATTTTGGCAAATCTGTGTTGATTGTTTGAAGTGAAAATTCAAGCGGGCTACCGTAAGTTACTATGTTCTACTCCCTCCGGATGTGAGCTTGGAAAATTAACAATATTTCATAAATTATTGCTGCAAATTATGATTCTCTCTACTTATTATCGATACTTCACATCCAAAAATTGAGATTGGATTATCAAACCGGCGCTTATCGCCCTCGGTTACGGACCACTCTACTTGAATTGGTCCCTTATGAGCGTTCCAACTGAATACTTTGGACATTGTTTTAAAAGGATCTATAAATTGTCTTGCTGCTTCCCTTTTACTATCAAAGTCATTCCCTCGGCAAACTTGAATTTTACGCGAGATCTGAATTGTTTAATGGTGTCTTTGAGGTTATGACAACTCCACACGTTCAGCAGGATCCATTTAACTTGTCAGAAATCAGCTGTTCGGTAATAATTAAACAGTGATTTCGACAGGGGCGGATTAAGAGACTACAGAGATTGAAAATTTCGCTTTCCAATTACTTATCAAAAACTAATGTATAGGATTATAGTTTCAGTAGTTTTATTATTATTAGAGTAGAGATACGTTAGCCGTATTATTTTGTAACAAAAATGATGATTTAAATGGTTATATTTTAAAAAGGAACGTAGAAATCATTGCTTCTGCTCAACGTCGGCAGTGCCGGTCTGAGGAAGTTTTTTGGTACAATCGAGCCGTGGATTTGGCGCAAATATATAGAGCAGCGGTGCCAGGCCATTCAAAATTTTTAAACTATTCATACAATATTTATTCTCAAATCAAAAATATTCATTTAGAATTGTACGATACAACATGAACAGTGTCAATATAAATGAAACAAAAACAAATTTTTGCTGGAAAACAATTATCTATCAATATTGATAGTATTTATTTATAGTCCAATTATTGATGGTTCAAATTTGAACAATAACTCCTAAAATATTCTAATTGCAGTTTCAATATTACTGTCTTCTTGATCACAAAAAAGTAACAATGAGCAGAGACTCACTAATATTAAAAACCTCTTCAATTCAAGTTTAGATGCCGTTCCTTCCTTTTGTCTGATGCTCGTTGGTAGTATGGTAGGCTCCCATACATAAGAGGGTCTTTTGGTAAAAAATCTCTATCCATAAATGCTGCTGAGTACCATGAAAATATTAACTTATTATTTCGAATCCATAAACTGGCTTCAAATCTCAATGTATCCAGATGGACTATTGAGGCTGTTTGTTTCATACTGAGGTTTTGTATTGAGGTTGACAGGTTGTTACATACTTTTCATCAGTGTGCGTGTTTTCATTTTAAAATTTGCTCATCTCATGTTAACTTGAACTTTTGTTGTGATTTACACTGGAAAAATACTTAATTTTATAACAATATCACATAACTTTAGTATTTATGTAAGAAAAACGAAATTCAGAGATTTTCAGAGAAGAGTATCTTTCTATTAAGAATATTTTTGTAATGCTAATAAATTATAAAATGTGCAAATGCCATAAACTCCTTGACAAACAATGAAAAGGTTATTGTAAGCCTATTTTTATTAAATTTTATCCTAGACAGAAAATGATAATATTGTCTAGTTTACCTCATGAATGAAGCTTGTTTTTTGACAAAAGTGTTTTTTTTGCAGTGACGTCGATCACATGAGCAGGAGCAATCATCTTCTACCAAAGGATATATCAAGCGAGCAGGCATCATTGCGTTGATAAATCCTATATGAGGCAATTCCAAAACAAAAGTTGAGTAATTCCGTATTTTATTGACAGTAACTTATTTACAAAATGATTTATTTGAAATAGTTTTCATTTTGTTTTAAATTGCACTGGATGAAAATTTATGTAGAAAGGATCTTGATACCTCGTAACAAAATGATAACTTACTACAAATTTAATATAACTGAGCAATATCACAGTCACCTTGGATTCAAAATTCTAGTAACTTGGAACCTATCACCTTTTCTGATGTATATAAATGAAATAACGTGTACGGAATGTTAAAAAACTGTTCCTCAGATATTTTCAATATTTTCCACCCACATCTCCATCAATATTACACCAGATGAGACCTGTACTGCAATTATTTTCAAAGTGATTATGAAAACGGGGTTGAGCTCTAGTAGATAATTAGAATGTATTTAAACTTGTAGCAATGATTACAGAGCCATGCAATTTAGTTTATGAATAATTTTATCATAATATTGATTAATAATTACGGTAGTTTATTTATTTTCAAGTTATTTGTGGATAATTGATAAATTTATTGTTGACCCTATAGTCAAGTATAAAGTATTAAACCCTCCAAAATATTATTAGCATTTAATAATATGCTTATGTATTAGTCGAGTATTATTATCCATCCATTTAGTACACATGAAAACGTTCAGCTAATCCAAACAAATTTTGTATTCTTTCTAGATTTTAATAGTGCCTGAATTGGAATGTGTAACAGTTTAGAACTACTCTTCTATGCTTGAGTAAATCTTTGTCCTAGATCATAGAAAATCATACTTTGTCCTGTAAATCATAGAAAAATGATTTAATTTTAACTCATATAGTGTGAGTTGCAGTAGTAGTGCGGTATTGCTTGTATAGTCTGTACTTTGTAGCAAATCCTCCCTATTCTTATTTTTTCTGTTCTTCTCTTCCTCCTCTCACAAGAATAAGGTATTGAGAATAGTGATGTTAGCCATAAATTGAAAACATGCTGTGGAATGGTGTACGCTTGCTGCAACTGTCTTACCTCACAGTATGGTTTCATTGATTCAATTTCAATTAATTCATTTATTAATCCAGTTTTATAAACTTATTAATTGAAATTTTGTCAATGAACGTGTTTGATTTTGTTGCTAGCATCTTTTCTCTCTCAATTTGCCTTTTCTTCCTCTCAGTTTTTCTTTTCTTTTCACTTGTTTCTTTGTGTCTTACCCTTCATGCTTCTCATAGGCCTATCTTTCTTTGCTCTTCTTCTTCTTCCTTGAATAATCGACTTTACAATGTAGCCTAGTTTAGGCAATGCCTTGAATAGATAGATTTCAGAGCGTATGTATGTGCTTAAAATTAGAGTGTAGTAGTATTTTTGTGGCATTTTTTTTCTATAAACACATCTTTTCCTACCAGCTGAGGTGAGACCCATTATATTGGACAGATATTATCTAGTCTTGTCTATTCATTTTGTAGACTTGTATGATTGTGCTTATGCTGTTTTAGTAGGCATACGTATTAGTTTTTCTTCTCATAGTTTTCTTCTAGATTGTGTATTACTGCTTCTGTGTAACACTTGAATAATTGAGACTCTTCATATAGAACTGCTTCTCTATTTGTTGCGTCTCTTTTTTTCAGTTAATTGACAGTAACAAGCTTTGCTTTTCATAGAAAAATTAATGTTTTGTGGTTGTAGTAGATTTTGTTGTACATTAGTTGCAATGCAGTGTTGCTTTTTGTTTGTTGCATGATTTTTGTGTATTTTTTTTTATAGATAAGACTCTTCAAATATACCGACTAATGTATTTGATGAGTGTTACCTATCGAGAAGGTACCTACACAAAAAGAGCTTAGCTTTGGATGAAAAGTTAGTATTTTGTGTTTACTATTCTGTAGATTCTGTTAGTGCTTGCAGTATAGTGGCTTTATTTGAAATCGTATGCAATTTCAATAGTTGCAGTTGCTTGCAGTCTTGCTTTTGGTGAGTCCTCCCTCTCTATTCTTCTCTTCCTCCTCTAAAATAAAAATTTTCCATGGTGAGAATAATGATAATAGCCATAAAATTGAAAACATGCTGTGGAATGGGGTACGCTTGCTGCAAACTGTCTTACCCCATCCCTCAGTATGGTTTCATTGATTCAAGTTTAATTAATTAATTTTTTAATATTGGTTATTCAACTTCTTAATTGAAATTGAGTCAATAAACGTGTTTGATTTTGTTGCTAGCATCTTTTTCTCTCTCCAATTGACTTCTCTCCTATTTATTTTTTCTGTCTCATTTATAAATTTTATTATTTTTTCTTGTTACTGTCCCTTTAAGCTCCTTTTAGGCTATAGTAATAATAAGGTTCGACAAGATTCTCAAAGAAAGTATAAAGGGTTTTATAATTATTCATTAAATAATAATCATAGTTGAGACCCAAAAATACTTTATTCCTCATTATAATATGATGAGCATATTATGTTCACAATAATTGAAAAATAAATTAACGAATTCTGTCAGTTCAACATTAGTTTCATCTAAAGGTGGGTTTTCGTTACTGCGACAAAGTGCCGCAGCGGAGCCCGAACCAGCGTTGCTAGATGCAATTGATGAGAAATCCCACTATAAATTGTTGGGATTTTTCATCAATTGCATCTGGCAACGCTGGCTCGGGCTCCGCTGCGGCACTCAAAGAAAACCCACCTTTATAAAGAAAAATTAATGAAACAGTTGATTATACTAGGTAGGTAGCCTACTTTACTCAGTTTGAAATCAGTTTAGTTTAATAAATAGTTTAATATTGTCGTCGGTCCCGTCTGCTTTAAAAGTAGTATTTCTGGTACTACTAGATCTTATGTTGGTATCACCCTCACAAATTTCACAAAATTATGAGTAGATTATAATAATAAAGATAAAGATAGGCTTATTAATAATTGGCTTCCGATTCAATTCGAATTTTCTCAATGTTTCATTGCATTCCGCTGCGGTGGAGCATGGAGGGAAAACAAGGCAAGCAATTACGCAGCTGGGTATCCTGATATATACAAGCGGTCGCATTTCTCCCTCTGTCATGGACCACACAGCCTATTCAACCTACAGGTGAGTCTAGTCAATTTCACATCTCTCTTATATTATGCAGTACCTAATTTCTTAGAAAGCTCTTGAAGCGTCTTCACACAATCATATTTTTTAACAATACACATGTATATCAGCTGTTTGATTAAAAGTATTTGTCTTTCTCTTTTGTTTGTATTCTTTGCAAAGTAGGGTTCAGTTTGATTGTTGGAAATTTTGAAATGAATTTGCAACAGTGATAGAAACGAAACTATGAGAGGTGGTTAGTGTTTAGGAATTTATTTTAAAAATGAACGAGCTCAACCCGTGCAGCGCAAAGCGCCGATCACTTGTATTTAATAAAATTCTAGTTTTAAAATTGTTGCTATTTTGACTATCTGCAGCTGACAGCAGCTCAGTCATACCAATGAAATCCTACCTTGTACAGTGATTGTAGATGACTATTTATAGTCACTGTACTATACATTCAGCTTCTAAGATCTATGAGGGATATGATGGATTTCAGAAACTAATTCAGTACTTTTAATAACTTAAATTTTAATTCCAAAAGATAACGCCACAGGTAGGCCTACGTATTTTTGGTTTTCGTTATTTTTTTCCTATTTAAAATGATCCGGTCCATCAAAAGAGGTCCACTCAAACTTGTTCACGAACTTTCCAAAATCTACTCTACACAGGCACCAAACAGATGATTCCACTTTTTTCCTTGAAAACAATAGTCTCTTTTGTAAATTATTGTTTAATTATTCAATTGTCTCTGTAGTAGCGAAGGTGATTAATAGGTCCGTTCTTCCTTGTGGTAGATGATAATCCATTTGCAGCTGTTGTCATTACATAGATTTATTGAGAAACAATATTAGAAACTAGTTTCGATTCTTCCACCTCTGCAAATCTCAAACAAAAAAATACTCTATAAAAACTTATTTATTGTGTTTTCAAAGTTTTAATTTTCTTGTAAACGTGAGTTGTATTATCGTTGCAATATTTTCACAAGAAATACCCTGATTATTACAAGTTTTGATTATTCATGCTAACTTGTATGACAACTAGATCAGTGTCTTCATGAGTTGGTTAATTTTTTACTAATTGGTTAATTTAATATTATCTTTATTGGGTACTGATCTAGAGAAGAATCGTTCAAACTTGTACGTTGTGTAAAATGGTTTGCTGATTATTATTGTTGGTTTTTTAGCCTATATTTTTAAATTGATCTGTGAAACTCTCCTCCTACAGTGAGCAGAAGAGAATGAAGCAGTAGTTCATTAAAGATTGAGACCATCACAACGGCCTAAATGGTGCTCGATCGAAGTGAGTTCTTACTAATTCACAAACACAGTTTGTTCATATCTGTCAAGCCTCTGGACTTAGCAACTACGGTAAGTCATCTATTTGTGTTTTCAATTGCTATTAATTCCATTAAAATTCTCCATAAAATGAAACCGCCTAAAATTGAACAGCTGACTTGCTACGTTTCATATCAATTGGTAACAGTATTGGACTTGACTTTCTTAGGGACGGTTCATGAGCTCGGGATTTAGCCAAGACCTGGACTGAAACGGGTGGCTACCGTAGCATCGACAAACGTTAGTCGTGTCGTAGCATTGACACTATGTACTAAGGGCTCTCTATGCTGCTAACCCACTAACCTATCGAGACAAACGTTTGTCGATGCTACGGGAGCCACCCGTTTTAGTCTAGGACTTGGCTAAATCCCGAGCTTATGAACGGGCCCTTAGTTACAATTGAATAAGGATATTTTGCCATTAATAATAATAGTAAATTATTAAGTCCAATTCAATAATACAGTACACACTACTTTCCTTTCTATCTCGTCAGTGTTTTCCTCTTTCTAACTTTTTTTGCAAAACATTTAGGATATTTGGACTGCTTTCATAAATTAGAATTGGAACAGTTTTAGGGTGCGTAAGTGTGTTGGGCCATCATTGAGTATCAATATTGTAAATTGTTGAATAATTAAATATGCCCGTACCAGAAGGATGTACCGTAGGCCAATCTCATTCCATTGATACCAAAGTTGAATACAGCTTTCCTAGTAACAATCAAATAATTGTTTTAATTTTTAAAATATTTCGTCCAATTCAATAGGTACTTGTTATCAAGTTATCCTTCTCGTGCTCGGTCTAGCATCTCCTGCCTCATCTCTGATTGGCTAGTCTGTTTGCAGGTGAACATAACATGGTTTTGTTAGTAACAAATTATTATTTTTATGTGACTTCTATTATTTATCTGTTAATTCATTTATTTATTTTAAATAACTACTGCCTCATCCCTGAAATGGTGAGTCTATTTGCAGTTGAACTTGGCTTTGTAAGTAACAATAAAATAATGATCTTTATGTAATTAATAACAATTTTCTAGTCCAATGCAATAGAATCATAGGCATGCAAGACTATTCCCTCTTTATCTTTGTTTCATCCTTTTTCTAATCTTTCTTATCTTCTTCTGTCTCCGAAAAGGTCTTCGGCCAATCTCATTCCATTTTTCACTGTTGAACATAATTTCCTACTCAAAACATTCAACTAATGATGTTCTTGTCATTATCCACTATATTATTGTTCAATTCAATGGAATAATTGATCATTTCATTTGCTTACCGCCAAGCCACGGAGTTGCAGCTTCAAATAAATTGAGTTAAATGCAGAATAATTATTATTCCAAGACTCACACAAAGATATCTATCATTCTATGAAAGAGCACAAGTCTATTAATTGTAGTGGCAAGTCCTATACCACTAGATGCCAAATAATCTGCCACTCAAGTAGAAACCAACCTGAAAAACAAACAATTCAATTTAATAGAATCAATCAATACTATTCCCGCCTTCTCAGTTCTATTGACTTTATATTTTTTTGCATCATCTGAACCGCAGAATGGCGCAGGCCAAATTCATTCCATTGATAGAGTACATGGTGTAAAATGTTTCAATGATTACTAACTCATTGTCATTATTATTTATTGTTTTTATTTTGAAATTGATATATGTCATTCTCCTTTGGCAGTTAGCAGAGTTAAATGAATGAAAATGAAGCAGCAGTTTATTGAAGATTGAGACCACCTCAGCGCCACGAGCGAAGTGAATTCTCACTACTGATTTACAGACATTGCTCATATGTGAGAAATCCTGTCCTGTGGACTTGGCGGCTACCACGTAAGTCATCAATTTGTGTTTTATATTAATTATTTTATTCCATTCAGGTGTTTGTACACACGTAAAAATTTCCCATCCAAAAGTAAATAGCCTTAAATTAAACAGCCAACTAGCTTCCTGCCAACAGACAGAACATTGCATAGAACAGCTTTCTAGTGTTTGCCCATTGTGTTGTTGTTAGATTAAAAGTCAGCTGTTCAATTCAATGTTTTTTCATTCTATGGAATTTGATCATGTGAAAGCGGCTCAACATTTATGCTCTTATCAGTTGCAATTTATTGCATGGATTTGCTGTAATGTGTAGGCTATACGGCGAAAGGCTGTTTGGTCTCACTCAAGTATTCACAGGCGAAACACATATTGATATTGTATTATTGTTGACAGTTTTCAACTCAGGTTCTATTGAGAAGTATAATTTCACAACGCTGTTATTAAGATGCTCACACACTAGACGTGCTCATCTCGGGTTCAGTGTGTGGTTAGCTAAACTCAGCTATTCAATTCTTAAATTAAAAATTTTTATTAATCTTTTGATAGCGTTACATTATATTGACTATTGATTGTGACATTGCATTCTCAGGAAATATATTATTATATTACATTTATAATAACTTTTATCTACGACCGTGTTATAACGCAATGTTTCTTGAACTGTAATGTTTCATAATTGAAATCGAAACAGTAGCTTTTTCGAAATGGCATATGAAACTTGTATCGTAATGACCTCATTACGATACAGATTGTATATTATGAAACGTTCCTTGTTCAATCTGATCCTGTTTTAAAACACTGGAGCCGAACAGTTCCCAACCTACACGGCAAACATTGAAATAGAATAATATGGTCGTTTGAATCAAGTTTAGTTTAGATTGATAATGTAGATATTCTTGTTTTTTGTTGGTCGTAGATAAAATGGTGTATGCAATGGTTGTATTTTAGCCTTCAAACGACTCTTGAGAAATAACTTGCGGCGTTGCCGCTCGTATTATTTTTAATCTCGGTATCTCACTTGTCGTTCAAAGGCTATCATAATACAACCATTGCATAAATAACTACTATTGTATTACATTACCGTGTACGGTATTGAATTTTGATTGTGACATTGCATTTTCAGGAATTACTTTGGGATATTTTTAAGAAAGAGAATTGTAGATTTTGTGAATTATTGTTGGTTGATAGGTTGTTATGTTTTGTAAAGTTGATTAATGGAATTTTTCTTTCGCAGCTCATTTCATGCTGAGAATCAATTATATAAGGAGGATTAAGCTACAGCAGCTGTTAGAAACTCAGTGCTTTGAATAATTAGTCGAGCGGATTGAGCTCTCACGTGAGCTGTGACGGGGAGGAGGCAGTTATCTTTAGCTGTTGGATTAGGTCAGTTCTCCCAATATTTATTTATTTTTACTGATTTAATATTTCATATAATTATAATACGTTCTAGAATGTAGCCAAAAATGGTCAGGCTTTCTCTCTCTTTACTGTGTGCTTCAATGAGCAGCGGATAATTGGAGCTATACAGATGTTCCTCAACTATTCTATTTATTTCATTTGTATTATTTTTTCTGAGGCTTTATGCTATGCGCTAGTCACAATTTCAATTTGACTAATTTCATTTCAATGGGATGCATTCATTGCAATCATTTCATGTATCATTTCAATGAAATTATAGACAGTCCATAGGCCTAGGCTTACCTGTTAGTTGTAACATGCAGGTATTTGTATTGATAGTTTCTTATTTGTACCCTTGAAATCTGTGCTGATGATAACATTGTCATAGTGGGCTTAGGCTTTCCTGCTGGATGCCAGATATTTACGGAATTATTCTTACTGTTTGTATTGAAACATGATGTTTAACTATTCAAACGACTGATTTCACAAAAATATCTAATTTAATCATCATAATAACGTGATTTTACGTAACCAAACTAATGCAATGGTCAATAAAAATATTCTATTCTATTCTAATGTTTTTCCATTGAACTCAGGCGGTTCATTTGATTGGCTATCGAGCAATCAGCGGGTGATCCAGCTCAGTTATTCAATTTAGATATTTAGCTCAGTAGGTGATCCCAGGTTTACCTTTTGACAGTTCCATTAACTTTGCAAAGTTCTCTAACTCTGTAGGCTCATTCTTTCCTGTTAGTTGTCAGTGATATCTCCTTGATTATTAAATTCATACCCATATTAATTAAAGCATTATAGTTTCGATTCCATTGATTGATTGAGCCTGGGTTAACTAGATGGTTTTTCGAATAGGTCAATGATCATTTTTTTTATTGCAAGTGGACCTAGGCATTCCTGTTGGCTGTCAGCTATTGGGTTTCTATTGCATTGTTTTATCGGTTTTTTGTGTGTATACTTTTAGTAATTGTGAATGTTTGCTTTTTGCTTCTTTAGGAATTGAGGAGAGAGAGACAACACACGCAAATAAAAGGAGAATTATGTCGCATTCGTTTTTAAAACAAAGAAGAGAGGAAGACCATGGAGCATACTTAAAAAAATAATGAATGATATGAAACAAGTGAATTTTCAAGTGAAAAGTGTGCCCTAGGATTGAAAGGACTTGAATCTTGTTCCACTTACAATCATAAACTAACATTTACTAAATAAGATATAGTAACTTATTTTGAAAGGATACTCTCAAAGGACATCGATTTTGTAATGAATTTGATTTTGTAATTCTGTATGTTGTATTGTGATTTTTTTTGAATTGTGGATAATTTCCGAACATTTATGGCAATTGAGTTTGAAACGAGACTCAAAGGACATTGATTCTGTGTTGAATGTGATTTTGTATTTTTTATTGTGATTTCTATTGAATTGTGAATGTTTTGTTGTGAACAATGATGAATAAAGAAGGGGTTGGGTGGGTTTGATGAGGCATCGATGCAGACTTGGAGGCAGCTGGACGGACCTCGCAGAACTTCAAAAGGTAGGCCTGAACCTAGATATTAGCTCTGGACCGATTTAAACAGTTCAATCAAGTTTTCTTTTACAAATTTTCATCTTGAATTCTCTAAGTTATAAGTGTTCTATGAAGTCTAAATTCAATCATTCAATCAATCCTCATAGAGGGCATCTAAAATATTATCTTGTAAAAAATTCAAATTGTGAAATTGTAAATTAACAATAATTATCCAGGCTAGTCTCTCCTCAACAATCCCATTCTTTCTTTTAGTTTTTCTTTTCAGTTGCTTAGGAGAAGAACCTTCCCTTCAAATTCAAAACCAAGTTGATAATTGTTTTTTTTCTTAACTTTAAATTTTTGAAATGACCCTCATTATTTTTCAATTTTTTCTTTATGAGTGTTTTTTTTTTTGAGGAAACCCTCAGTTCAAACCTATAATAATTTTGATCACCTACTTATTATATTTAGGTTTTTATTTCAATTTTTTTTCATATAGGCCTGTTTTAGTTTTAAATTATTATTGAACATGTCTTGTTGAATTGTTTAACTCGGTCCTGGCTACTTTCAGTTGCTGTATTACGAAATTGATATTGTATGTCTAGACCATTGGCCCCTTCTATTCTCAAACTGTTTCAGGAGGAAATATTTTTTATGGTGTATTGTTCTTGTGTTTTGTTTGCTATTGCATCTGTCAAAAGTTTTAACAGCTTATTTCTCAATTCTTTCATATTTTATAGTGGATTTTAAATTGTTGTATTCAAGTAGGAATAATTATGTTCCTATACCTTCTAGCACCAAGCATTCTCTTTTTCGTTTCACATTAATTTCATTCTCCATCTTTCATTAGTAATCCTCACGGCTTTCTTTGTAGCAGGATTCTTTTAAATTGTTAGAAAACAGCTGATCGATGTACGCTCGTTTACTAACGTTAAATCAGCTGTTTTCTGACAAGTTAAAATAATCCTGCTATTCTAACTTTCAACTTTACTATTTTTATTTGCTACATCCATGATATCTTTTTATTATTCATGTGGCTATTTTCATTTTTTCAACTCAACAAGTAACTTGGCCTACATCTCATTAATTTTTAGTAGGTGCCGCACTGTACGGTTAGGTACCATCAACTCAATCCTTTTCCTAATTTTCTCATTTCATTAGATTAATTCTTCAACTCCTAAAATAATATTATTCTTTTTTTCTCTCTTCTTAGCCTACCTTCCTTTATTCTTTTCAATCAACGTAATAATTCTACTACATTAGTTGGCATATTCCTTTTAATCTATTACTTATTAAACTCTTCCATGTTCCATAAATAACTTATATATCTCACTCACTCATATCACTATATATCTTATACTCACTATATATCTCACTTATATATCTCATAATAATATCTTATCTCACTCACCGATTCTCATTTTCTAAACATTCAATTAAAACTGTATGGTATTTATTCCCCCTCCATTATTCTTTCTAGAATTCGGGTTTCTCATTATAGGTATTCTTTTCTGTTACTGTACCTTTAACTATTCTGAGAAGGAACAATACATTAACCTCTATCTCTCCCACTTTCTCCTTCATTATCACTGATTTTATGCTTTCTTTGTTCACTAAATCTCACTTCTTATCTCTTCATACCGTAGCCTACATTACTTTTTAGTGCAGTATAATAGCTTGCGACCTTAATCAATTCTCACCTTCATATTCTTCATCATTATTCACTCATCACCCCTCCATTCTAGAATCCTCAAGCACTATAATAGCCCTTTTTTCTCATTTTCATAATTTATTCCATCCTTTTAGTCGTCTCCTTTATCATCCTTGGACTTCGTCTCTTCTTTGCACTATGAATAAGATATTTTGACAGATGCAACAGCAATAATTGTGTGCCAGCACTCTACTGTGACAATTAATTTACCCCTCTTCCCCCCAGTGGTCTAGACATGCACTTATTTTCTTCTAGTGGTCATGGAAAAGTGTCTATTGGAGGTGCAAAATGATAGGCCTAGTATGTGAATCTCTTGATCGGGAATGAATTTTCTAAATCCATGAATATGTTGCATATTCTTGTTTCTCTCATCGTAAGGGATTTCTATTAATCGAAAATTCTCGATAAAAATCATACTTTTACTCCCATGGATGATTGTACTTGAAGAGAGGTCCAATAATTATGTTGATTGGATTCACGAAATTCACCTCCGTTCAGGAGATATCTCGTAGGCCTACAGTGCAACAAATTAGTAATGGCCGATACAGGCCGTTGTATCGTAAGTCAATATATCGATACGCGTATCGTATGAAAATACATGTTTAGTAGGGCTGACCGGAGGTATAGCAGGATCTTTTGAATTGTCATAAAACAGCTGATTTAACGTTAGTAAATGGGCGTTCATCAATCAGCTGTTTTATGACAATTTAAACGAATCCTGCTATAGTTTTGTGATCTATGTTGATACGATACGGCCTAGTGTGTCGATCCAAAATGATTCGATATTTTTTTCGTTTTATCGATACTCAATACGATATGCACATCACTACAACAAATTGAAATGGATGTCAGTTTGAAAGGTAGGTGTAGCAGTATGAAATGCTATACTTGTATTAGGGCCATGTCTTACGAGCCGTTATCAACGGAACGTGCACATGTGACGGCAAATGCGGTCCGTTGATAACGTACCGCCAGCGCATGTGGTGCCTGTCATAACGTACGTTGCTAACGCAGACTCGAGTAGGCCTACGGCATTAGCGCCCCTGTGACATGCTCCATTAGAACCCCATTGCCGTGTCGGAGCAAATTAATTAGCGGTAAGTTATCAGCGCTCGTATGACATGGCCCAATACAAGCTGTATGAAATACTCTGTAAAGTTCAGTACCTAGCGGACGTGGTTGCTCCAGACGCGCTGAGTATAACGTCATTGAGTTTGGAATGAGCCGATGTTTGCAAAACATCTATGTTAAGAGTGGTCGATGTTTTTTTTTTAAATTCTGATTACAATGTTTTTTGTTGGGAAATATTATATACAATGCTATTGATAGGAAATCTCTCATATTCTATAATTGAAATACAAACAATTACTGCCACTCTAATTTAAGGTTATGTTTGTACCGGGCGTAAAATCTAAAATTCAAAAATACCACTCCAGTTCAATGTTATTGAACGGATTGAACCTCCGGTGGTAACATCGATGCTCATCCCTACAAAGGGTAGTGTAGATTCATGTACACTGCGATTTATTTAATTTGACGCTTGGCATTAGAGAGATATTATTTTCTTTGCCATAGTAGGCTACTCTACGGTCATCAGCAAAGTCAAGAAGTGATATCTGATGCCGAGCGTCATATTAAATGAATGTCACAAAGGAACTGTAATATTAATCGTAGAGTGGCCATTGAATGTCTCACTTCTGATTGGTTAACTCGGCCAACTCTCATAAGATTTACAATAATTGAGAAGATGCTTGAATCAAATGCTATGTAAAGTGATAAGTTGCCTACAATTTGTTTACTTAAAGCACAGATAATGTAGATCATTTACATTATCTGTGCTTAGAGGAAGTTGAAAAATTAATGAGAGTAGATTCAAGTTGGCCCTGAATTTAAAAGTAAGGCGGGAATCTCTACCAATCTTTTGTGTGGCCACTCTGTAGTTTAGCAGAACAAAAGATAGCTTCTTCTTTCTCCTCATAAGGGCTATGAAAGAAACACAGTAATATTGTTGTGAACAGTTGTATTAATTTATTATTAAAACTGAGAACCATTCCACAACCCTATAATACAGCCTTCTATCACATCAGAATTCAAATATCTCTTAAAAGTACTCAAATATCTCATGAAATTTGCACTTATTCCCCGAGATAATATTGATTCAAGACAACTGTCTGTTGAAACATGTTTCTTAAATTAATAGAAATAGGCTACCACTGGATATTGAAAAATAATTGGTTAGTCCAAGTTGTGTGTGATAATATTCGCAAAAATAACATGATTCTAGTCTCTGGCGGCTCATGCCGACGAAATAGGTGAAGTGTTGAACAGTAGATACGGGCACTTCACCTCACGAGCCGCCAATAATAATCTTCGAAAGTAACAATGTGAGAACTGGACATATGAGACAAAAAAGAACTATCAAATTTCTATGCAATAACATACTGTATAATCACAGTGTGGCCATTTGAGGTCACACTTGATTGGTTAGGCCGGACAAATACACCATACTTTTGCCAATAATTCACACTTGATTCAGAAATGTTGTGGAACTTCTCCATATCAAAAGGTGAATGAATAAAACAAATGTTGTCTATTCCACATTGAGTTACATGATTTTTGCATTAAAATGTTATGTTGAGTGATTCACTTCGCTTGCCTTCAATTTGCCAGTGTTAGTTTTCATAATTTTGTTTCATCTTCATCTATATCTGATATAATTATATAGCTGTATCTGTATGACGTATTTTACATTGAAACTAATCAAAATAACATTTAAAGGAGATGAGGTGAATTAATGAAAAAAATAGAGTATCAATATATTTTATTATTAAATAGCTCTCATCGAAATAAGTACATTATATTTTCAAAAAAATTATTTGTACATTATATTCTTCAATAACTTTGGTACGCTACTGGTCTTGGTTAGCACAGTAATATGATACATTACATTTTAGGTATATCAAATTATTTGCAATTGAACATCAATAATAGAAACTGAATTCAATCAGAATAATTGTTATGGTCTAGATCTAGATTATTCCAAAACAGTCTTATAATCCTTGAGATCTTCGCCATGAAGCTATCCGATGAGTGTACCAGGTCTGGAAAATGACAATTTTGTGATTAGAATATCTCAAAAAGTTGCTCGATTTTTTTCCGTATTTCAATACTGTTTACTGCATTACATGCTATCAAAGACAATAATTAGTAAAATAGTTCTATAGATTAAATTGTATTTGATGTTATGCTTCAGCAACTAGGCTGTATGCTTTAGTATGTAGCAGGATTCTTTTGATAATTGTCAGAAAACACCTGATTGATGTACGCTCGTTTACTGATGTTAAATCAGCTGTTTTATGACAAGTTAAAATAATCCTGCTATGCATCTTACTAAAGCACTATATTGTTAGGTACTGCCCACGGTTTTCGATGACGAATTGCATTCCTCCCAGGGAAACGGAGCTTAGAATCGAGCATTATGGATTCAAATTTTCCAAACTATTGTTCTATGATTGGGTTTCGCAGTGAAAATAATTTTTTATTCAAATTCAATCACTACTGCATACTAATAGCACTTGTTAAAGAAAGTAACAATTAATAGTTTCATTCAATAGATTATTATCAAGCCGGAATGCGAATATTGTGCTATCAAAAACTTTTACAGCAAAAATAGTCAGTTGAAATCGGTCTATTTCAATCGACACCATTATAACGATTGAGTAGCGCTCAAGAAAGAAGCCTTAAAGTATTTCATATTGTTTTTGAACAGTTATACTAAATAGATTACCAGCATTATACTACTTCAACAATATTATATTGGCAAAAATATTAATTACTAAAGAATAGACTAGATGTTGGAGACTTATAAGATTATTGAAGAAGGCTGAGTGTAGGCCAACAAAAAAAAATTAATCTAAAGTTGACTTGACAATGGGTTTTTTGAAACTCGAAAGCGCTTCAGTCAGTAAGTAGACAAATTTCGTTTTCTTACATAAAGAACATGACTGCATGTCGGTAGTAAAAAGTGAAAAACAATAAAAATAAATCCATAAAAAAGTTTGATAGCATCTATAAAAATTTTATTCAATTTCTTGATGTTAATAATTGTATAATACTGCAATATTTTGCTAATTCCTTCCATCTGAAAATCTAATACAAATAATAAATTTTACTATTCATTCATTGGCCATTAAGTTCTATATCTTTGCAAACGAAATTAAGAGTCCTGCTTACTGATGGAGAAAGCAAAAAACAAGTACAGTGATATTTATTTAATTTGACGCTTGGTATTAGATAGATAGAGAAATATTATTTCTTTGTCATCGTACTCTACGGTCATCGTCAGCAACGACGAGAAATGATATCTCTCTATCTATCCAACGCCAAGCGTCAAATTAAATTAATGTCACTGTACTTTGTTTTATAATAAACAAGGTTTATTGTTTCAGACCTATTTTTTGTAGTTAAAAATGGTTTAAAAATGTGTAGATAAATAATAATTAATACCATATACGTTTTTTCAACTTGAGACTTGACGACTATCACTTATGGGGCGACCACACGTTGACAAGTATCTACGGTACGCATACAATAAGGCTAGGCGTACACCGGTTAGTCAAGACAAGACAAGACGA
This sequence comes from Laodelphax striatellus, assembly GCA_017141395.1. Classification (NCBI taxonomy): domain Eukaryota; kingdom Metazoa; phylum Arthropoda; class Insecta; order Hemiptera; family Delphacidae; genus Laodelphax; species Laodelphax striatellus. The sequence goes on from CM029532.1 coordinate 1,783,148, forward strand.
GATTAGTCACGTTTAGTCACAGTAATTCACATAGTTGCTTATGAAGCAGCACACACCGATGCAATGACTAATCGGTGTGTGTTACTTCATAAGCAACTATGTGAAGTACTGTGACTAAACGTGACTAATCTCGTCTTGTCTTGACTAACCGGTGTACGCCTAGCCTATGGCATCACGGGAAGTAAATTAGTATTGCAAATGTCATCCTCACGATGACAAGTACTGTATGTAGGCCTATGCATCGCTACATGTCATCATATGTGGTTGACCCTTACTGTTATGCAAGGGTCATTTTTTACCGTCTGATAGGGGTAATTCATTCTAAACAATTGATTCATTCATTCAAGTTATACCGTTATTCGGTAATTCATTTTCACTCGTTTATGTGTTGTTTATTTATTCAATAGCAATGAATGTCTGACCTTGACATCTTTTTCGCTGAGAGCCATTTCAGCAGCCAGCAGCTCCAGGTCTGTCTCATGCAGGGTTTTCATTTTGTTGAATTCGGCTTCGAGAACGGCCATCTGCTCAGCGGTCATTCTGAGGGCCGGAGGCTGGCTCTCCGCGGCCGGGCTCTCAACAGCTGATTTCAGCATCTGAAATCATAACCAGGATCAAGTATTTTCAATCAGCTGATCCCGCCATTTGATTAGCATTGTACTGATCCTGGATCAAAATCGGTCTGGCCCGAGTGGAAACCTGGCGATTGTCAGGGGCATGAGCTAGGGCTCTACAGAGACTGTATAATAACATTGGATGTCACACTTTTGATTGGTTAAGCTCGGACAAATGAAAGTTGAAGTATTTATGAAAGCATCAAGAAGCTCGGAGAAGCTTGAATAATACTATACAAAACAACAACCAATGTTGAACTAATTCAAATAAAGCCTGAGAGATGCTTAAAATATCATGGCGTTTGTACAAGTTCGATTTTTTATAAAGCATCATCTAATATATAATAGAATTGTTAATAATTAATTGAACGAGAATCCTAATTAATAATGTCATACTAATACTCTGAAGACTTCCGCTACTGCGAATATTGACAACAGAAAAATAGCTGGTAAGGAAATTCAGGAAATTAATTACGGAAATGATGAATGATGCTCTACAAAAAACTTGAGCCCAGACCCTCTTGGTGCTGGGTTCGATTCACGCTACAAGAGGTGCTGGGTTCTATTCTCGCCCTGGAAAAGATTTTTGAACAGCAGCATTCATCGAATTTCCTTACTATAGCTATTATTCTGTTGTCAATATTTGCAGTAGCAGAAGTCTTCAGAGTATTACATGTCATTATTAATTAGGATTTTCGTTCAATTAACTATTATGATTTGAAAATCAATTGAATAGTTGCAATATCTCATTCCCTTCCATCTTAATAAAATTGAATTGAATGCCTGACTTGTGAGCAAGGGAACCAAAGCACACATATTGTACAGTATTGTATAATAACAGTGTGGCCATTAATTTGATTTCACACTTTTGATTGGTTAGCTCAAACAAATCCACCATACTTTTGTCAATTCCCACAAGATTTGCATTGAAATGAAATGCAAATCATACGTTACGTTGAGTAATTCACTTTTACCTAAAATTTGCCTTTGCCAGTGTTAGCTTTCATCATTTTAAACTTTTAATACAATACCAAGATTAGAGAGACAATTTTCAATGTTAGAATAGTTATTTTTTATATAGTTTCTCTCGAAATAAGTTTGAAAAATGAGTGAATAGTTAATGTTTGCCAGTGATCTCATATAAAATTCAAAAATTTGGCAAAAGTATGGCGGCCATATTTCTCACTGGATATAGCAGTTTAATATTTCAAATAATAATTAGTAATTATTCATTATCAATTCCCTCCTTAAGTGTCTTCAAGAATAGACTGAGACCTTGGCTCATTGAAAATTGTTTTTATAGTTGGCAGAGTCTCTTGAACTAATAAATAAAGTGAATTGATATATATTGTCAACTATTCCCTCTTATTGTCTCACTGTGATGCTATTTTCCCACCTGAAACACAATGAATGAACTGAATGAAAAGATAACTGAATAGTACAATTGAAGAGGTTCAAGAAAGAGACAAAAAGAAGAAGGTGCAAAGAAGGAGGAATAGAGGGAATGAAGGAGAAATTGAAGGACAAAAAATGACAGGAAGTGTAGAGAAACAGAAGTGGGAGAAGTTAGTGGAGGAAGACTAGGAGGGGAAGGAGGAGCATGATCTGGTGATTTATGGGGAGCAATGGAAAGCTGATAAAAGGGGGGGAGGAAGAAGTAGTCTCAAAAATACTAGTTTCCTGAAAACAAAGTTGAATCATATTTCTAAGCTCCAGATTCATTATCTGTTGCTCAATTATTACAGTTCAATATCTGGAATTCAATCTTATACAGATTTTTATACTTTAAAGCAATAATGGTGATTTAATTGAATGAGAGTGATCTTGCATAATAATGATTATAACTAACATGAAAAACTCTTACCAAATCATGAATCTCCTGATGTTCTCTAATAACTCTGTTCAAGTCTTCAAAATTTTCAACAATACTTTCATTCAATTTCTCAGCAAATTTCATTCACAATCCAGTCATTTCATAGCCTGAATTGAGTCTCTATAAATCTTAGGAAAATTGCAATCTGCCATCAAGTGCATCGTGGTTACAAGGCAATTCAGGTAAAATACATAAAAATACTTTTCCATGAGGAAGAATCCTGCTATTTTGAATGATACGTGGAAAAATTGAAATTGCAACAAGAAGCTTATAAGAAAGCAATGAGCAATAGCTTGAAAGCAATAAGAAAACTCACAAATTCTGTATTCTAAATTGGAGTAGCCATCACTGCTGGAGAAGACCATTGAAGGTTCATCACACTGAAAACAATAGATAAAAAATGAATAAGCATATATCTCACTTTCTCAGTAGAAATAATATAAATGATCAAGTAGCCTACAAATGATATATAGGCCTAGTAAGAAGATAAAAGTGTCTTGAAGCAATCATTTTCAAACCCAGAGAATTTTACTTTGGTGAGCTGTATTATAGGCTTTTAATCTGTTGGGATATAATTTTGTTCTTACTAGATCGGAATTCAAGCTAGCTAATTAATATTACGAGAAACCTACGGCACATAATTATAGATTTAACAAGTAAAGAACTGGGAGAGACTTGGAGAAAAATGAATAGTGAAATCAATTACCATAGAATAAAATAAAGAATCAATTACCCATTTTACAATCGGTGGAGTAACACATTGTGTTAGTGAAATAAATTATAATCTGCAAGGAGTTCTTTGTAAATACACAAAAAAGCTAGAAGGAATATGGATAAATTAAACCATTGACCAGAGGTGCAGCAAGTAGGAACACCTGAAGCATCAACTGCGCAAGCCAAGCCAACATATGGTGGAACAGCATACGCCGACGGCTGCATGGTCAGGGGAGTGCCTGACATGAGTATGCGAACTCTGGATACCAGGCGACCTCCAGTTTCAAGAAGCCTTCCCTGGGTGAACGCGGAGCTCTGCCCAGGGTGACTGGATAAGTCTCCAGCTACTCGTGGGAATCTTATGGATACCAATAAGAGTAAAAGAGGCTGAACAGCCTCAAACATCTAACTAGGATAGGTGTTCTCCCCCAAACTCTACCGACCTGGAACAGGTTTCAGAGTTTGCTGACTCAAACCTGCCGGGAAACGGTACATGTAGAGGAAGGCACTACAACTGAAGATTCCGTAATGGAATCTGAGGAGTGTGCAGACCCATCCCTGATAGAAGTTGAACAGCTTCGGAAGGGTGGGTCCATAGCAGAATCAGCAGCACATTTGCTGCTGGAATGTCCAGCACTCTTGCAAATGAGGAGGAGACTTCTTGGAAAGGCAACCCTCCTACCAGAGGAGGCAAGAGAACTGGACTTCAAGGCCCTGAGTAAATTCTGCTCTGGCCTTGGATTATAGAACATGGCATAAGCCAAAGAGGGGATGCCACAAAAGATCGAATAGCGGTCGCGGTGGCTAAGGGTTACAAAGCCCAACCCAATTGGAAAAAAAAAAGAAAAAAAAAAAGAGGTGCAGCAAAAGTGGAGGTAGACTGAAGTTGAATGCTGCATGCAGCATATTCAACTAACATAGAATAGAAAGACCGCCTGTCACTGAATAGAGTTGAGTTACCTGTTCTCGTTTGATGTCAGCTCGTGCCTTCCTGATGAGTGACCAGTAGTGAGTGTCGTCAATGTCCATCTCTTCTTTGATGTCTACTGGCCCTTCATCACAGTCACAGCTGTCGTCTGCTGGATCCATCACTTCACTCTTCACCTGCTTACATGAAACATGCGAATTGAAAACTACCAAACGAAGTTAGAAGTTAAAAGAATTAGAAGGCCAAATAGAAGTTTTGATTCGCAACCATGATGGCTATTCTTGTACAGAATCAAAAACTTAGTGTTATCATCGTTATTTATCATTACAGTATAAACCATTACTATCTCAGAAAAAGCTCTGAGAACCAGAATTTCTTGAAAGTAAAGGTGAGTTTTTGCTTTTGTGGATGCGCAGCCGATCTCAGATTGAAATAACAACATTTTCAAACAATAAAATTGTACCTTCTTGTATATTTAATACTGAATATTAATAAATTCAGTGAATCAACAATATTCGTACTATATTGTTCCTATTCATGCATGGTTATTCTTGTATATTTTTATTTGAAGTTTTAATTAGTTGCTATTTTGACTATCTGCAGCTGAGATCGGCTGCGCATCCGCTGAAGCAAAACCCTACCTCAAGCCCGGTCTAGACGCTACGATAAGTTCGTCAAACTTATCGTTATCAGGATTATTTTAAATTGTCATAAAAGAGCTGATTTAACGTCAGTAAACGAGCTAACATCAATCAGCTGTTTTCTGACAATTTTAAATAATCCTGCTATATAGTGGGATCCATTTAACTTGTCAGAAAACAGCTGATTGATATAAGCTCGTTTACTGACGTTAAATCAGCTGTTTTATGACAATTTAAAATAATCCTGATAAGTTTGACAAACTTATCGTAGCGTCTAGACCGGGCTTAAAGGTCAATTCACACATTGACCGACGCCTATACTACGCAGCATTTTCGTTCTGTGCATGCGCCTAGGAATCTGATAATACAGATGGAAGCCGAACATTCGTCAACAACGATGAATAGAATAGAATATTTATTTTATTTAACACAATACAGAAATTGGCAATATCCGTAAAGTTGAACAACGTCAGTGAAATTTAATTATTAGCCTATGGTCCATATATTTTAACTCAGTCATAACATTACAATGCACTGTATATAATAAATAATATGAATGCTCACAAATGGTCACAAATTAAATCCAGTATAAAACTATATTAAAATACTCACAATTATACAAATTATGTGTCATTTAAAAACTCGTCAATACTATAATACGTTTTTTCAACTAAAAACCTGTACAAATCTCTTTTAAAGGTAGCTCTCCTATAATTCAAATGAGTTGGAAATCTGTTCAAAAATTTCACTCTAATACAATCAATCAATCAATTTTATTGAAAGTAAATAACATTACAGTTTCGGGTCATGCTAAACCCGTAGGTTTTTCAGCATGTGCCCACATTAAATTTTACAAATAAGTATAATATTATGAAACCAAACAATAATTTGCATGCAAATAGTGAGAAAAAAAGATAATAATAAAAAGCAAAGAGAGAAAAAGAAAATTACAACTAGAGATCAAATAAAAGAATTGTATTACTAGAAATTGTATTAGGAAAAAAAAGATGAAAAGGAATGAAAATTTTTCTACAATAAAAGTAAAAGAAATTAATTATTATATCAGTCGTATGGGCTGGCGGCAGTGGTTTTACATAACAGAATTCGAAACCAGCAACATTTTGGAAAATTGATTACAAAGAAAGTATTCACAAGAGTGGATCAAATCAGTATGTTTTTCAGGTTTTATAATTATTTAAGTTATTTATTTACTATTTAGTTTTACTGAATTGTAATCCTATTGCCATTGTTCATTATATATATCATTATATCATTTTTTGAGTAGTCTCTTATGTTAGCAGGTAGTTTATTAAAAAGGGAAGGCAGAACAAAGAACAGAGATCTTTTTCCATAAATATTATTAAATCTGGGTACTTGGTAAATGGCTGGTGACCTTAAATTGTAATGAGATGGTGGTGCAAAGAATCTATAGTGAAAATTATTTTTGAAAAGTAATTAAAAATACAACTTTTAAAAGTTTTAAAAGTACAACTTGGCTTTATCTCATAAAGGGAAAGTCTATGAGACTGAACTCTCAGATTGTTCCTATGTCTGGTATAGTAATGATGTACATCTGAATTAATTATGAAATTGCCGATATTTTTGACCATAAACAATATTAGCCTACTTTATAAATAAAGATGCATGGGACCGTGAGAATTGATATAGTTTTGAATGCATCTCGACACGTGTGGTTGAAGCCCAATCCTGCCAGATATCTTATTGCCCGTTTTTGCAGAATCAATATTTTATTCATGTTTTGTAAATATGTAGCTCCCCAAAGTTCAATGCCGTATGAAATGTGAGAATTAATTAAAGCAAAATATAATACTCTTCCTGTTTCAATGGGTACATAACTGATAATGTTTCTCAGGACAAATAAATTGCTGCTTAGACGGCTGGCAAGCTTTTCAATATGCGCATCCCATGAACATGAACATGGACCAATCAGATCATTGGGCTCGTGACACATGCGCAGAACGAAAATGCTGCCGTCGAATCATTTGTGATGACCTTAATTGAAATCAATTTGGTAATTATTTTTAAGGCCGGTTCATGAGCTCGGGATTTAGCCAAGTCCTAGACTAGACTATAACGGGTGGCCACCGTATCATCGACAAACGTTAGCCTCGAAACTATGTTCTAAAGGGCTCTCTATGCTGCTAACCCACTAACCTGTCGAGACAAACATTTGTGGTTGCTACGGTAACCACCCGTTTTAGTCTAGGACTTGGCTAAATCCCGAGCTCATGAACCGGCCCTTAGTAATCGATATTGGTACCATTTCAAGTCAATATCTCTTTTCAAGCATTTAAACCTACCTCTAAATCAACTATCAGGAGACATTTTGTTACTGGTGAACAACACATATTTCATGAGAATATTGTAATTTTTTTCCAGCCACGCACCTGAAGCTAACCTAACCTTTTGACAACACCAACCTATGCTAGTGGGTTAAGCCAACAACCTTGAAACCAGACATTTTCAATCTACCCAACTATTAGGTAGCACTAAGGAGAAGCGTGTCAAAGCTGATGTTTAGCAAAGCTAAAAAGGTCCCTCAAACCAAAGAAATTCATTGTAGCCTATGGCAAACTATTGATCCATAGGATAATTTTTGCTGGGAAATTGTAGCAGTATCATAATTATACTAAACAAATACCATCAATTTTTTCAACAAATAGAATTCCCAATTCCTAATTATCATAGGCCTAAGATTGAAAATCTTACCCTCGGCATCGAATGATCCAATTCGTTCTTGCATCTCTCACAAGTTACGTTTCCTGAAAGCACTACAAGCGGAGAAACAGAACCACAGTTACGACAAAATCCAGGTACATCATGAATTATTTTGTCTTTAGACATTTTCGCCGTAATATTGAACTAAAAATGCATTACATTACTATTATAATACAGTTTTTGTCCCAAGATAACAGATAACCTAAAAGCTTTAGCTGACTTCAAATGCTTTGAAGAATCGATGCTTTCACTATCGAGTATCGATTTATCATATTTGGTGAGAATGTAGACTAGTGGCGCGCTCAAGTGAGAGACAGAGTGAACGATCGGAATGGATTGAAGTACCGCCCGAATATGAGAATGAAATGAAATTTAATAGACCTACTATTATTCCATTATTATTTAACAAACTGGGTTTCCTTTGAATAAATGAAATATATCAATTATTTTTTCAGATCATTCCTCATTTGTGTCGTTGAAATTTTTAATCAACAGATTGCTATTATTTTACTCTTTATAGATACTCTCTATAGACGAGTAGCTGCCAAACACTAGCGCTCAAGTGAGAGACAGAGGAACAACTTGTCGGGATTGAAGATGGGATAACATTGAATCAAATGTAAAAATGTCTGTTTTCAAACCCATCGTATTTGATAAATATTCAGCCAAAATATTCCAGTAACTTATAAAAACAAAGCTACGATCTTCAAGAACACTTCAGTTGCCTTTTTAAGAGAGAAGAAACAAAGATAATTTTTATTTGATCCTCTTTCCAAAAGCATTCCTTTCCAAAAAAGAGTGAGATAGGTACTGATATAAAATATAATACTGAACGAAAATAGATGAAATATGGAAAATATAAGATGTAAATATAATTTTGTAATTGAATTAAATATTATTTGTGTAAAATAGTTGATGTCTCTGAAATAATAATGTCTTTTTTACTCATGACACTGATTGTTGCATATAATATTGAACGTAAATAGATGAAGTATGGAAAATATAAGATGTAAATATAATGTTGTAATTGAATTAAATATTATTTGTGTGAAATAATTTATGTCTCTGGAATAATAATGTTTATAATACATACAGTACCAATGGTTACACATAGCGGGAAGTTCAAACTTCAAAAACCTAACCTAGCAAGAAGAGTCTAGCAACAAGATGACGAAAATTCTGATAAAAGTACTTTAATCCAATTGATACATTCATTAAAACACCTTGAAACCACTAAATAATAGATAGCAATAACGTATTGATGATACATTAATGATTTAATTGAATTCTATCGTAAAATCGTGTTTTGTTCCTATCTCACAATGTTAAAATCCCGACAAGTTGTTCACTCTCTCTCACCTAGAGCGCGCTGATCAGGTCTTGGAGCTACTCCTCTATACAGAGAAGAAACATGGAAGTGGATTAAGGTCAATTCCCACATTGACGACAACGACACGACGACGACATTCTCATTTCGTTCTGCGCATGCGTTACCAGCCCATGCTCTGATTGGTCCATGTCTATCTTTGTTTACAAATGAAAGCTCTCAAGTCTCAAAATTGCAGTACCGGTATGACTTGAAAAGGTTTGTATTATAATTTTATTTACTGATTAATATATTCATATTGTCGTACTAATATTATTAATATTAATTGACAATTGATTCCGAACAGCGAACATTCAAACTTCCTACCCAACGAGCTAAATATAGTAAACCACTTTACTATATTTAGCTCGTTGTTCCTACCTAGTCACTTAACCTAGAAATTCGGCTGGTCAGAATTTCTAAAAGGATGGACCAATCAGAGCGCGGGCTGGTGACGCATGCGCAGAACGAAATGAGAATGTCGTCGTCGTGTCGTTGTCGTCAATGTGGGAATTGACCTTAACTTGTAGGAAAGAGCACTCTGTGCCGATTTCCACTCTGTACAGTCAAGACTCTATTCCACCTATAATCAGATTCATTTAATTTGACGCTTGGCATTGGATAGATAGAGAGATATTATTTCTTTGCCGTTCCAAGGTCGAATATAGTTGCCGGAACGGATTTTGACAGAAACGGCCACTTCCGTCTTTCGGAGGAGACGAAAAGCCGTCGGTCCCGACTGCCTAAAAACAGTCGTCATCTCTCATCATCACCCCTCCCATTACCCACGCACAAGACTAGAGCTCATGTGGGCATCACCCTCAAAAAAAATATTTCTTTGCCTTCATACTCTACTGTCATCAGCAACGTCAAGAAATAATATCTCTCCATATATCTATCCAATACCAAGCATAAAATTAAATGAATCTGATTATAGTGCGTGTACAGTCAAGCTGTGAGGACTCAACATCAGGTCTCTCACTTAGTACCATAGAGTCTCAAGAGATATTGCCACCATCTGCGTTCAAAAACCAGCCTCCACTGTGCATGAACTATCTACTTGTAATGCTTTCTCTATAATGATATCATAGAGAAAATATACGCATGGGATAGGGACCGCTGTGCCTATTATCACTGTAAAAAACGCTAGGCCACGTAGCTTTGTTGATAGTTTAGTCGCACCCTTGCATTTCAGAATGTTTCATATTCGTATTCAGTGCCCTAACTACAGTTAATATAAAACCGCGGAGAAAAAACTTTTGCACCACTTTCCTAAAACCCCTTATGGGCACTATTTGATTGGGCTGTAGTTTTCCTTTTGTAAATTCAATCTGTTTCAATTAAGTTTGTTTTGGCATGAAGAATTAAACCTTTATTTGTTAAAAGCTTGTAAACATGCGTGTTTTAAATATTTGGATGAAACAATCTATTCATTATTGTAACTGATTCTTCTGTTTCAGAGTCGCCCAACAATTTAGACAATTTTATTTCAATGAATCCGAATACTGGTTTATGGAAAAGTTATGACACTATTTGAGTTGGTTAGATTCTTTGTTAAGCCTGATTTAAACAGCGAAAAATAAACTATGCTTATTATTACAAACTGTTATTATACACTCTTACCTTCAAACGTCCTGTACTATAGTGCAATTTTAAATTTCTCTTCTATTCTGGAAACTATCGGCCAGTTACTATAATCCAACTGCATTTAACCCCCGTAAAATGATGCAATTGAACGGAATCAATGAACGAATACGGTGATTGAATTCATTTGAATTTTCATGCTGCTGGTTCCTATGAGTATAATATATCTTAGTATAGATATTATATTTGTTCAAACTGATAACAGAGCCTATAGGTGAACTAATCATGATAATTTTTATAGATGAATAACCAGTTGGCCGAAAAACCAGTTGATTTTAACCGCCGTAAAAAGTTGTTAACAAAAATCAATGGACGAATCTGGAATGACGTCATTTTACGGTGGTTGAATTCAATTGGATTTTCTTACAGCTGGCCAAAGATTGATTGCCAAAGAAGATCTCTTCACGTTTACTATGTTACAGACTGATGAGCCGCAACAAAAGGCAGGAAGAGACTATTAAAATTATTGAAATATCACGAGAAAGAAAATGAAAACTAAAAAATAAAACTAAGGATTAATCAATTTAATATAAAGTGGCAGTTTTCGAATTTGTTGGACCGTTGGATTTTAGTAATGAATAAACAAAATCTATATTTTTTCATTTATTTGTTCAAAAACAAAAGAATACTACAATCAAGTTCAATAATCATAGATCATAGATCAATCATAATAGATCAATAATCATGTAAATTACGGTGACATTCATTTGATTTGACGCTTGGCATTAGATAGATAGATAGATAGATAGATATCATTTCTCGCCGTTGCTGATGACCGTAGAGTATGATGGCAGAGAAATAATTTTTTTTTTGAGGGTGATGCCCACATGAGCTCTAGGCTTGTGCGTGGGTAATGAGAGGGATGATGATGAGAGATGACGACTGTTTTTAGGCAGTCGGGACCGACGGCTTTTCGTCTCCGAAAGACGGAAGTGGCCGTTTCTGTCAAAATCCGTTCCGGCAACTATATTCCATCTTGGAACCTTTGGATTATCAGACAGGCGCTTATCGCCCTCGGCTACAGACCAATCCATCTCCATCTATCTCTCTATCTATCTGATGCCAAGAGTCAAATTAAATAAATATCACCCTACTTTCTAAGATATAAGTTTATTAAGAGATTCGCGTCTTTTTGATCATGAGAGGCTTTTGTTATTTTTAGTTACGATTAAATTTGGATACAGAAAACTTGTGACAGATACATTTTGGAATCTTATTTCATTCGTAATTATCTGCAGTCGCTTGAAAAAGTTTCAGTTGAAGTTATAAGTGAGCAGACTCAAATCAAATGAAAAAAAAATGGAATAATTCGAATCATTAAATGGAAAAGGTGGAAAACTTGAAGGATCCTCCAATCCAGTCTTGGAGGACAACGGTCAAGATGAAGCAGCTCTTCAGAAGCTAAGTAGGTTAGATTGCTGAACATGTGAGTTTTCAAGTATTCCTTTCCTCTCACCATTATCTTGGAAAACAGTGTCAGTCGTTAATGTAGGTATAATATCAATTATTTCATGAATGCTCTTTTAATCCATAGTAGTACCACAGTCTAATAAATACAATGTATAAATAAATGTATATAAATGTATTTATTAGACTGTGGAAGTACCTCATTATAACGTGTTCAAATTCTATCAATTGATAATAGAAAAAATTCAAATTCTCATCCAACATTGAATATAAGGACTTGAATTCATTGAGTGCTCTATATTCAATTCCAAAATATTAAATTATTTTATTTCAATAAAGTTTCACTCTTTAAAAAATATTCTTATAGTTTTAACATTTATAATATTTAATGAATTTTTATCAAATTTCTTATCACATTCTACTCTCCAAAAAATAATGTAGCCGAATATCTACAAAATCAATAAAATTGTATTATTAACAAATATCAAATATAATTTATATAGAATTCCAGAGGAGAAGAATGAGATACCGGTATATACTATATTTTTTCAAAAATCATTCTGTTACGTTATAATGAGGCTCTACTATTTCATGAATTCTTTGAATTGAAATTTTCTGAGATTTATTTGTGTACTACTCTGCTTTTTTGCTTGATTGCAAGGTATCACTACAATATTTGCATGGATTGAGACAGAATATATAGTTTTCAATCTATTTACATTGATTTTAATAATATTTAGATAGGCCTATAGATTAATCAGTAGGCCAATACTTGAATTGAAAGGTCAAGATGATAAAGCATTTTTCATTTTGAGAATTCATATTTATCTTACATTTCAGCAATTGAAGGTTCATAACATGATGAGACCAGGAGTTTGTTTCATTGAAATTTAGAAGTCTTGTAAAACAGACAAAAACTGGGACAAGCTAGACTTTCAAATGTATTCTTCTGTAAGCCGTGCTATTCATGTCTAGCTTGGAGTGTGTCTGTCTTTTTGCTGTCTTATAGGACTTATAAATTCCTATGAAAAAGACCGCTGATTGGTTCGAAACTTCAGATAAATT
>CM029532.1:1796508-1815597 GCA_017141395.1 Laodelphax striatellus
TATATTATTCATTTTTAACTTGTATGGAAATTCGTGTTCAAAATCAGGTCTTTTTGCAAGTTTGGACAATCTAAACCTACATTTTTGATGATCCAATATAAACACAGACAGTCCATTTCGTCTGACTTCATTCTTTAAAGTCTTATTTATCAAAGTTTATATGGCAGCAGCATCAATTGAAAGAAAATAAAGACAGTTTTGAGTGCATTGTCGGTTCATTCACCCATTTAGCTCAGTGCAATATCCCCCAATGATTCACTCTGTCTTTCACTTGAGCGCGCTGCTGGTTTAGAGCTCATCAAAACTCATAACGAAAAATATTAGTAAATGAGAAACAAATTTGGAAATTGTAAAGTGTAACAACAAACTCAAACTAGTCAATTAAAACAAATTTTGGTAGGAATTAATTTTTTTGTCTAAAAAACATCAGTCACCAAAACCGTCGGTCTGCTCGATACATCAATGTTGAAACATCGATGTATCGAGCAGTAAACATCGAAGTTTTCAAAACATCGATGTTTCTTAGCCATCAAAAGTCTCGTCTCGACCTAACCTATAAAAATGTTTAACGATAACCTCTTAAAAGCTGCGTGTTCGTAAGTCATTTGTTATGCTAAGTTTAATATTGAAACCCAGAAGTTGTATTGATGTTATAGTTTATCCATGTTTTAAGTGATAGAAAATTATCAATAGCTCCAGATTACTATTTCAAGCTAATTCTTCGTTTCAAAGGTAGGTCGGCTATTCTTATATTCTCTTCGTCGGTAGACTCCAATTACAGGATTTGGAAGAATGTAGTTTATTTTGTAAAACCCAATGAATGAATCTTGAAATATTGATCCCACGAATAAAAGCCGTAAGCTTATGGTGTGAATAAAACCTTTAGTAGAGTGGAGAAAAATAAATGCTGTTGGACATAACCTGCAACTTACCGTACCCTACTCTAATAATTGTGGTGTCTCACAATTTACAGCATGCATATTAAAAATACGATCTCCAATGTCTGAGGGTTGTAAAGAAATAATTAGTATTCGATATATATTGTCTCATTTAATGCGTTGAATATGCAATAACCGCATACAGCACCGTAAAACCGAATGAGTCAAACCTTCTTCAAGAGAGATGACATGAAACATAACTTTTCTAACATTAAAATAGTCTTGATATTGCTAGTATTGCTATCATATTGAATATTCTTGATATTGCTTTGAAAGCTTAAAATAATTTTATTATGGTATAGAATTATTATTGACTTTCTCAGTTGAGTTATTATACTATTAGGCTAAATTATAAAAGTATAAAAAAATTATTGAAGCCATTATTGTATTTGATCAAATTTGTTAATTGCGAACTGCCCTATTTTTAATCCACCCTAAAAGAGAAACCCATTTAATATGATGGGTATGAATTTTATTAATTTTGAACTGAGATATCCTAATTGTGTGCGTGAGATTATATATTATGATACGTAATATTTATTATATTAGATACGTAATATATATTATGTTCGTATGGTTTTATATAGGTGGGGACGCCCTTACGGGCAGGTTCCACTTCGCCTTATTAGAATAGATTTGCCTTTATTTTATAACACTTTGAAAATACATGAGAAAATACAGTGCAATGCAGTGTAGTTGTTTTTTAAATATATACTTTAAAGTCTTTCATTTCCTTAAAAGTCACCTTATAAGTTTTTTTGTGTTGGTCACCCACCCAAGAGCAGTCTTGCGTGATTTTGACTTAACCTCATCATGATCACTCAGCAACCGCCCTTACCGAGAGACTAACCCAAACACAGGCACTATTATTCAATTAGTATGTTGTACATTAGTATATTGTAAGTATCATGAGCGTTCAATCTAAAGTTATTTAGGGCCGGTTCATGGGCTGGGGATTGAGCCAAGCCCTAGACTAAAGGTCAATTCCACATTGACGACAACGACACGACGACGACATTCTCATTTCGTTCTGCGCATGCGTCACCAGCCCGCGCTCTGATTGGTCCATCGTTTTAGAATTTCTGACCAGCCGAATTTCTAGGTTAAGTGACAAGGTACGAAGTTTGAATGTTCGCTGTTCGGAATCAATTGTCAATTAATATTAATAATATTAGTACGACAATATAAATATAATAATCAGTAAATAAAATTATAATACAAACCTTTTCAAGTCATACCGGTACTGCAATTTTGAGAATTGAGAGCTTGATAGCCGACAGCTATAGGCCGCGAGGTGAAACATGGACCTCAACCCTCAAACGGTTGAAGAGTGACTGGCATGGTAGGGATGGGAGTGTCTCTCTCACAAATCATTCGCTCTCACTCTGCATGCATACGGTCAGTGTAGAACACTTGAGGCTCGCCTTCCCTCAGCTGTTGCTGGATTCGAGACACTCAGGTCACTGTCCTTTTCTCGCCTATGTTTTCTTTACAGACAATAAAACCCACCCGGACTCGAAGCTAAGGCATCGGCTGCCGAGAACGAACTGACCAAACTTCTACCCCACCCTAAAATTTCAGTTTTGGTCACATGTAGTGGGAGTCAAGGTCCATGTCTTACCTCGCGGCCTATACAGCTATCATTATTTGTAAACAAAGATAGACATGGACCAATCAGAGCGCGGGCTGATGACGCATGCGCAGAACGAAATGAGAATGTCGTCGTCGTGTCGTTGTCGTCAATGTGGGAATTGACCTTAAAACGGGTGACCACCGTAGCATCGACAAACGTTAGCCTCGACACTGTGTACTAAGGGCTCTCCATGCTGCTAACCCACTAACTTGTCGAGACAAACGTTTGTCGAAGCTACGGTAGCTACCTGTTTTAGTCTAGGACTTGGCTCATGAACCGGCCCTCAGAGTACTGTACTATTATTGGTGTATTTATGGAATCTCAAGTGCTGCTTTGGTTACAGGGCCAAGTTTCGAGTGCTTGAAGCCGCGGTTTATTTGGAAAAGCTTTCTTCAGACCGCAGTCACATGATAGATAAGAGAACAGGCCAGTGGATGAAGGAGCCTCCTGCTTATCCGCCCATTATATCATCAGGTAGCAGTCCATAAATATTCTTCTTCTCCATCTACTTTTTTCACTTTGTTTTATTCTTTCTTCATCTTTCAATCAAATTGTATCATTCCTTCACCATTTACAAATGGTGTCTGTTTCTCATAGTGTGAAGATAAATATTTCAGCCTTTTCCTTCATCTTTCAATAAAGTTTTATCATACCTTCACTATTATACTCTTAACTGTATGATCTCTCTAATCATAGAGCAAAGATGATATTTCAGGTTGTGAGGAATAGTTCGAACTACAGAGAGTGTATAGTCACAGTGTAGACATTACATGTCATACTTTTGATTGGTTAGCTCCGACAAATCCGCCATACTTTTGCCAATTCCCATAAGATTTGCATTGGAATGAAAAGCTGAGCATATGTTATGATATAAGATTCACTTGTAACCTACATTTTGCCTTTGCCAGTATTAGTTTTCATCATTTTAAGTTTTGAAAGCAATACCAAGACAGAGTAGAGAGACCATTTTTAATGGTAGAAAAGTTAGTCTTGATGTTTCTCTCAAAATAAGTTTGACAAATGAGTGAAATGGTTTATGTTTGCCTATAATCCCATATCAAAATTCAAAAATTTGACAAAAGTATGGTGGTGGCGGGAAAAAATATGATCTCCACTTATTTTTATGGAGTGCTTCACACAAATGGTGCTTCACACTGTGACTATACACTGTAGTTCGAACTATGTCCGTTGGGTGGCTGCCCGGTTTGCCGACCTGTCATTTGCTCGAAATGATCATATTCTATTATAGAGAAGAAACATGGAAGTGGATTACTTGTAGGATAGTGCACTCCGTGCCGATTCCCCACTCTGTACAGTCAAGACTCTATTCCACGTATAATCAGATTCATTTAATTTGATGCTTGGCATTAGATAGATGGATAGATAGAGAGATATTATTTCTTTGCCATCGTACTCTACGGTCATCAGCAACGTCAAGAAATAATCTATCCAATACCAAGCATAAAATGAAATGAATCTGCTTATAGTGCCTGTACGGTCAAGCTGTGAGGACTCAACATCAGGTCTCTCACTTAGTACCATAGAGTCTCAAGAGATATTGCCACCATCTGCGTTCAAAAACCAGCCTCCACTGTGCATGAACTATCTACTTGTAATGCTTTCTCTATGCCTATTATCACTGTAAAAAACGCTAGGCCACGTAGCTTTGTTGATAGTTTAGTCGCACCCTTGCATTTTAGAATGTTTCATATTCGTATTCAGTGCCCTAACTACAGTTAATATAAAACCGCGGAGAAAAAACTTTTGCACCACTTTCCTAAAACCCTTATGGGCACTATTTGATTGGGCTGTAGTGTTCCTTTCGTAAATTCAATCTGTTTCAATTAAGTTTGTTTTGGCATGAAGAATTAAACCTTTATTTGTTAAAAGCTTGTAAGCATGCGTGTTTTAAATAAATGGATGAAACAATCTATTCATTATTGTAACTGATTCTTCTGTTTCAGAGTCGCCCAACAATTTAGACGATTTTATTTCAATGAATCCGAATACTGGTTATGGAAAAGTTATGACCCTATCCGAGTTGGTTAGATTCTTTGTTAAGCCTGATTTAAACAGTGAAAAATAAACCATGCTTATTAATACAAATTGTTATTATACACTCTTACCTTCAAACGTCCTGTAATATTTTAAATTATTTCTCTTCTATTCTGGAAACTATCGGCCAGTTGCACTTTAATCCAACTGCATTTAATCCCCGTAAAATGATGTAATTGAACGGAATCAATGAACGAATCGGACGTCAATGCAATGCAATGACGTCGGTTTACGGTGGTTGAATTCATTTTAATTTTCGTGCTGCTGGTTCCTATGAGTATCTTTGTTCAAACTGATAACAGAGCCTAGGTGAACTAATCATGATAATTTTTATAGATGAATAACCAGTTGGCCGAAAAACCAGTTGATTTTAACCACCGTAAAAAGTTGTTAACAAAAATCAATGGACGAATCTGAATGACGTCAGTTTACGGTGGTTGAATTCAATTGGAGTTTCTTAGAGCTGGCCAAAGATTGATTGCCAAATAAGATCTCTTCACGTTTACTATGTTACAGACTGAGCCGCAACAAAAGGCAGGAAGAGACTATTAAAATTACTGAAATATCACGAGAAAGAAAATGAAAACTAAAAACAGATCAATAATCATGTAAATTACGGTGACATTCATTTGATTTGACGCTTGGCATTAGATAGGTAGATAGATACAAGATATCATTTTTTGACGTTGCTGATGACCGTAGAGTATGATGACAAAGAAATAATTTTTTTTTGAGGGTGATGCCCACATGAGCTCTAGTCTTGTGCGTGAGTAATGAGAGGGGTGATGATGAGAGATGACGACTGTTTTTAGGCAGTCGGGACCGACGGCTTTTCGTCTCCTCCGAAAGACGGAAGTGGCCGTTTCTATCAAAATCCGTTCCGGCAACTATATTCGATCTTGGAACCTTTGGACACAGATAAGGTAGTAATCTACTACCTTACTACCTTATTTGTGCTTTGGATTATCAGACAGGCGCTTATCGCCCTCGGCTACAGATCACTCCATCTATCTCTCTATCTGATGCCAAGAGTCAAATTAAATAAATATCACCCTACTTTCTAAGAGATAAGTTTATTAAGAGATTCGCGTCTTTTTGCGCATGAGAGGCTTTTGTTATTTTTAGTTACGATTGAATTTGGATACAGAAAACTTGTGACAGATACATTTTGGAATCTTATTTCATTCGTAATTATCTGCAGTCGCTTGAAAAAGTTTCAGTTGAAGTTATCATTGGTGGAAAGGGTGGAAAACTTGAAAGGATCCTCCAATCCAGTCTTGGAGGACAACGGCCAAGATGAAGTAACTCTTCAGAAGCTAAGTAGGTTAGATTGCTGAACATGTGAGTTTTCAAGTATTCCTTTCCTCTCACCATTATCTTGAAAACAGTGTCAGTCGTTAATGTAGGTATAATATCAATTATTTCATGAATGCTCTTTTAATCCATAGTAGTACCACAGTCTAATAAATACAATGTATAAATAAATGTATATAAATGTATTTATTAGACTGTGGAAGTACCTCATTATAACGTGTTCAAATTCTATCAATTAATAATAGAAAAAATTCAAATTCTCATCCAACATTGAATAAGGACTTGAATTCATTGAGTGCTCTATATTCAATTCCAAAATATTAAATTATTTTATTTCAATAAAGTTTCACTCTTTAAAAAATATTCTTATAGTTTTAAATATAATAGTTTTAACATTTATAATATTTAATAAATTTTTATCAAATTTCTTATCACATTCTACTTTTCATTAAAATAATGTAGCCTAATATCTACAAAATCAATAAAATTGTATTATTAACGAATATCAAATATATATATAGAATTCCAGAGGAGAAGAATGAGATACCGGTATATACTCTATTTTTTCACTACGCTACTCATTCTTTTACGTTATAATGAGGCTCTACTATTTCATGAATTCTTTGAATTGAAATTTTCTAATAAAATTGTATTATTAACGAATATCAAATATATATATAGAATTCCAGAGGAGAAGAATGAGATACCAGTATATACTATATTTTTTCAATAGCCTAATCATTCTTTTACGTTATAATGAGGCTACTATTTCATGAATTCTTTGAATTGAAATTTTCTGAGATTTATTTGTGTACTACTCTGCTTTTTTGCTTGATTGCAAGGTATCACTACAATATTTGCATGGATTGAGATAGAATATAAATAGTTTTCAATCTATTTACATTGATTTTAATAATATTTAGATAGGCCTATAGATTAATCAGTAGGCCAATACTTGAATTGAAAGGTCAAGATGATAAAGCATTTTTCATTTTGAGAATTCATATTTATCTTACATTTCAGCAATTGAAGGTTCATAACATGATGAGACCAGGAGTTTGTTTCATTGAAATTTAGAAGTCTTGTAAAACAGACAAAAACTGGGACAAGCTAGACTTTCAAATGTATGCTTCTGTAAGCCGTGCTATTCATGTCTAGCTTGGAGTGTGTCTGCCTTTTTGCTGTCTTATAGGACTTATAAATTCCTATGAAAAAGACCGCTGATTGGTTCGAAACTTCAGATAAATTAAGAAGTATCTTACCATTCAAGTAGATGGAATTATTGGATTCGGTTATTCATTTTAAGAGTTCTAAAGCACAATTCTTGCGAGCTTCAGTAACAAGGTATCTTTATTCATTTATAATGATTGAGCGATATTCGAATTGTACTAAATATCCAGACATATCGCACTGTCAAAGTAATACGGCCACAACTTGAAAAATCAAATTTTTCAGGGGCTCGTTTTTAAGTTTCAAACATCATCTTTCCTATCAAACATCGGGATTATAGACCCTATTTTAGTATGCGAAGTTTATTCATATTTCTTTAATCACTTTCAGTTGAAATTAGTGATGACATTCATCAAATAAGCCCAATAATAAGCAATCAGAGTCATATTGTCGGTTGAGAATTTGAACCCAGTTTATAAAAAAATTCATTTTCTATAAGAAATAGTTCAACACCTACAGCGATTTTTCTCATAAATTTGATTGAATATTTGAACTCATTTAATGAATTTCATAATAAAAAATTGGAAATGTGATAAAAATTAACTATTTTGCATTCAACTTCTATTGGAGCATGATTATTGAACATAATTTTAAACATCCTTGTCTAAGGAAAACTTGAATTAATGAACAGTAATAATTACAGATCTGTTATGGCTTCTCTGAGTGTAAAACTAAAAGATTTGATTTTAGAATCAAGCCTATGATACGAGAGTGATTGCAAAGAGTTCATTAGGAAAAGGAAGTTCTGTAGGTGGAATTGTGGAGGTGGTGTATTTTGTGCAATGGAATAATGGAAACCTCAAGAAAGATGCAGTTGAGAAATAGAAAATTTATTTACATTAAATATTTATTAAGAACGTTATCAATTTCAATTTCCTGAAAATGAGGCAAACTTTTGAAATAATGGTGGTGTTGCTCAGGAATAGCAAACGAATCACACATGCTGAGTAAATCGTCGTACTTAGCTCGACTAATCTTCGGGCATGATGCGTATGCTCTTGTCAAATTTAGACCGTTATCACTCTGCTCATTTCTATTCGAGCATTTCCTCTTGCTTTTCAGAGTAGCTGGAGGGTTTTTTATGTTCACTACATCAAAGTGTTCCTGGGTGTAAGATGTTTTGTAGAAAACCTTCCAGGATCCGATCTCCTCACCTCCAAAGTACTCAATTTCTTCCAATTTACTTTTTCACCTTCCTCATTGATGGTAAAATTTCCACCAAAACTATCAGAAAGCTTCTTGAAATCGCTGATGTCTCCACTTGAAACTTCCTTTACTCTGTAAGGAGATCCTGTCTTTTTCGCTGTAGCTATCACTGGAGCCCACTGTGCTGGAGTGTAGATTGGTCCTGATCTCAATGCCCTCTTTTTGTTTTTCTCTATCGTAGAGTGCATAGAGTCACCCTCATTTTGAGTGTGACCAACTACAAGATATTTATGCGTGATTTTCTCAATATTCAGTTTCCGTATTGCATAGAGGTACAGACTCAAAATTACTTTATTTTTGTTCTGACCAGAAGCATTGTCGGAGTAGAATATCACATTTTTCCCCAAACATTGATCCTCCAAGAACATGTAGACAAAGGATGCAACTTCATTCGCACCCCTATTTGCTATTGCCTCGTTCCAGAAGAAGCAATAACCTTCTTTTTCAACAATATTATAAATGGTAAAATTAAAACAATTCAACTTCCGCTTATAATAAAATACAGAGACATCTCCGCATGGTGCTTGTAGAACTGCTTGCAAATCATAGCAAGCTACAATTGCATTATTAGCGCCTGCATTTTCAACATCAGTTTCCTTCTCTTTCCTTGATAAATTTTTATTTGTCATGTGATGTGAAAATGTCTCACACAAATCCTCTTTCTCCTTATCATTTCCATTCTTGTAGTGCTCACACAAAGAGCACTGGTCTTTCTTTGGAGTGAAAAATGACAAATTGAATTTGGAATTGAATATTTGTCTATAAACTTCTTCTTTTATTGGTGGTATGTAGTGTGGATTTTGTTTTTCTTCTTGTTGCTCTTTAACATACAACCTGAACATCTCCTTCAGGCTGAGACCTCCATCTAAGAATTCTCTCTTTGTCTGATTTCTCAGATAATGCGATTCAATCCTAGGAAATTTCTTAATGTGCTCCCTTACTGAATTCTTATCTTCTTCACTTGAAGCATGCTTTCTGTGAAGACCTTGTTTTGATTTTTTCAACGTGCCTGTCTCATCATCTAATCTCTTATAACAATTTCTCACAACCTTTTCAGATAGATCCAAAGTTTTAAGAAAAAAATCTTTGCAGACTTTTATCTTATCTGGTGTCAAGTAGTAAGCAATATTGAAAGCTCTTGGTTTCTTCGCATTAACTAGCCTTGTTTTAACTTCCATTTTCTGTGTGTAGCAAATGATGAAATTGTGCTGCAGATGTATTTCACCCAATTCCCAATATGATTTATTAATATCTTCCTGTTTAATAGTAGAGATTTTGTCTGAACACTTGAGACGACATTTTTGACTGCAAGTGCCTCTCACAGAGCGAGCTTTCACAATTTTGTTGCTGCTGGTTGTGTATTGCTGCCCACTGTTCACTTTTTGATTTTTAATAACAGCTTTCCATCCCTGCCTATTACAGGCTCTTTTCCTTGACTTTTTAGGACTCTCACCTGGCTCCTCCAGTGTAGTTCCAACAGTTTGAATAAAAGACAATTCCGAAGTAGTGTTGAATTCATCAGGTGTACAATCCAAATTTGTGCTATCATCTTGATTGTCTGAGCTTGAAGATGAATGATCCTGATAGTTGTTCTGCTCCTCATTCTCTGGAAGATAATCAGGGTCATAGTCTGCCCCAGTTTGGTATTGTTCACCCTGCAACAAGTACAAAAATATGTATTGTTCACCCTGCAACAAGTACAAAATATATAGTACAACAGGTACGAATGAGTCAATTGTGCAAGCTGCAAATTGTAAATCATTTACAATAATGAAGAGGATACTGTATTAATGTTTTTCTCATCATCAATTAGAATATATTGATTAAACGTCCTATGCCTATAATGCTGTGAAATAATGAAAGCACAGATGCAACTTACTTGAGGTGAAACATCTTCTTGGTCATCAACGTCTTGCATCAATCTGCTTTCATCAATATCAGACTCAACTCCATTATCATTCACATTTTTTGGACATGGTTGGATAGTTTGATCGCAGTTTGTCTCCTAGAAAACATAAATAAGATAATTCATAATTC
This sequence comes from Laodelphax striatellus, assembly GCA_017141395.1. Classification (NCBI taxonomy): domain Eukaryota; kingdom Metazoa; phylum Arthropoda; class Insecta; order Hemiptera; family Delphacidae; genus Laodelphax; species Laodelphax striatellus. The sequence continues at coordinate 1,806,922 of CM029532.1, forward strand.
ATGAGAAATTTAATTTTCAACTTTTATTAGGAGTGGAAACTATTCCTATTCAATTTCAAATTATCAATTTCCTGTAGCTCTCAGTATGACTTTTATGGTGTATATCTGAATGAATTTATACAAATTCAATATAAAATGAATTAAGAAATGAATAAGAAAATATTCAATCAGAAACTGTATTGGATACCTGATAACTATAATTTTTTTCATGAATGTTATTAAAACTAGTCTCAGAGACTAACCATTAACTTCCAGTTCACTTCTTATCTACAGTAAACTAAAAAGATGTTTAATTTCTTGATCTTTGAAGAGCTGCTATGTAACATTTACTGGGATTAATCACCAACAGTCACTTATTTTACAGAGAGAAAACTTCAATGAGTCAATTCATACAGTTTTGTCTCTGTAAAAATAATTGACTGCATGTCGGTGATTCCCAGTGAAACTAAAAATAGAAAAGTATCAATATAAATATAGGTACCTGAGCTTCTTGAGCAGGAACATCCGCGACTAATGGACTGTTATCTATGGCAAACTCAACTCCATTATCATTTTCCACATCATCTGGGTATGTCAACAAATCTTGCTGCAGTTTGTCACCTGAGATTAAAACCATATCATATAACTTGAACACAAAAATAAAGTAGTAGCCTAACAATGGATGGAGTCAATTGATGGAAAAAATCAAATTCAACTATATGGGTGACTTGTTGGGGGAAGTAATAATGCTCCAGTCTGGTAAACAACAGGACCCAAGTTCGATTCTTGACGGGGAACAATTCTTTGACCAAAGCACAATCACATAGATACGTCCACTTTGTCTTTCAGAGCAGACGGTAAGCCGTCGGTCCCGACTTCCTAGAAAGTACGAGTTATCTCTTATCACACAACCCCTTTCATTACCCACGCACAGGCCTAGGAGCCCATCTGGGCATCAACCTCGGAAAAATATTGGGAAGTGGATTCATGAAGATTACGACAAGAGTTAATAACATAGATTCTTAGTTAACTTATTTCTATTTGAATGAAAAGCAAGTAGATTTAATATCTGCCTGAAAAATAGAGTAGCCTACTAAATATCACAGACTAATTACCTGTATTTCAACATTCTCCATGATGGTGTAGGTTTCTCCATCAAGCAGCATTAAATCATCACCTATAACTTCTAATTGTGAATCAACTGCAATCGGCCTGTTATCAATTTGTTGTTCGGTTGGGACCTGAAATAAAAGTAATGATGAAACTTGAATGATGAAAGTATTTGACAGTAATGATGAAAAATAACAGAAATAGAACTAATGAAAAGACTTGAATGATGACAGTATTTGAATACCGGCAGCTAAAGATCGATTAGGCTGTACTCTACTCAAGCTAAGAACAATGAGCATTTAAATTCACTTCAGCTTTGCACATACAGTAGCGTTAACTTAGTTGGTATCTATAATTATTCAGCAATCAATAAGAATATTATTTAATTTGAGAATCTTCAGGAGCTCAACAAACAAAGATCTGAAGCATCCTATGTTTGTGAGATAGCCTAATTATTTCATCAATAAAACAACATAACAACATTGATGGAAAAATTATTACTGTCAGATCACGGCCGTGTCAATAATTTATAAAAAATATATATATAAAATTTCAAGCACATTCATTATTGAACATATTTGATGCAATAGAAATATTATTGCATTTTGAATTTCATCTAGAATTATCACTCACTACTGAGATTAAAATTTTATAGAATGTAGAGTTAGTATAGAATACGGTAATAATTTATTATTGGCTTACCACTCTATTTTGATGTAGCAAACTCCTTATTAAATCCGCTCTTGATAAAAATATGGAGGCCTCTTCTTCCTCAGACATTTTAAAACTTGTTGGAGATACAAATCAAATAGATAATATTCGAATTTTATCAATATTATTATCAAAAACGTGGTCGATTCTTTGTAACAAATTGGTTACTATGGATTGTAGGTTAGGATACCACGTTACCACGAGTTACGCCAAACAAAATAGCTTCACTGCCTTCTAGTGTGGTCGAAAGAAGCCATGACTCAAGTTGTGTCGATGCTAAGAATAAAGAAAGTTGGGAGTAATAAAGCCATGTCTATACTTGTGGCAGTTATACGCTCTCTATATTGTGAACTGTTCTGTGTTATAAGGTATTCAGAGAACTTGTGTCTGACTCATGGAAAAATTTGTCACTTCATGGATTTGAAAAGCCATATCTTGACTTGAGACTGTATTATAGTTATAGCATTGGTCATTTTCAGACTTACGTCAACTAAACCATATGATTTTAGTTATTATTATTCCACACAGAGTTGTGGCCTGAAAGAGCAAGAAATTCTGATTCGATACCCATAACTCAATTTCGACTTTTTATTAATTTATAATGATTGAGCGATATTCGAATCGTACAGACATATTTTTGGAGTCTCTTACTTGTCAGACTTGAATTTTTCTGAAAGTTTCATTGTTTAAAAGTTGTTTAGTGTTGGGACGCATTCATATCAGAAGTTGGTTGTATCTTAAGCGCTTGCTAATAATTGCTTACTTTGAATTAGAAGTACCATACATAGAAATAGTTTGTACTGAATCAAGTGTGCACGTTCACGTAGACAGCAGTAGCAAGCGCTTGAAACCAGCTTTATTTATGTTTGCAACCTTTAGAGATGATCAGGATACCAACGGTAATAATAATGTTTTTGATCTGACTAAACCAGAACACACTATCTAGTTAATTGAGGAATCATAATTATTCCTATAATTATTAAGAATTATTTTCAATTATAGTTGTTTGCTTTTTAGACTTGATTTTTTGAGATAGTTTCATTTATAAACAGTGGAAGTTCACATGTTTTGACAGTTCCAGGTGCAAGAAGGCTTTTGTACACGACAAAATTTCCATCACATTATTACTGCCAATAGAATGACTTCGAACTGAATTGGTGAGACACTCACACACTTAATACATGTTTATCATGTTCTGCTGCATTATAACAGTGGATGCCTAGTAGGCCTATATGGTTACGCTATTGGATTGAAATTTGATGGAAAACTTGATCGTGTACTTATATGCCTCAAGAAATACCGTATTCAAAAATACTGAAAATTGTATCTTAAATACCAGATTAGTAGAAGCAATGGAAAGATAAAATTAGCATGTTAAAATAGGAATGAATGAATAATAATTTTTTCAAATAACTTACTGAAAAAATTCAGTAGAGGTAGGTACTTAGTTTTCAAGTCAAACAATGGATAATTACTAGTATGATAATGAAATAATCAATAATATCAATGTATACACCTTTGTCTGGCGGGTGGGGGGTGTTGGGGGTCCTTTATTTCATACAAATTAATAAATTATTTCTTCAAATTAATGAAATATGTCTTTTTTGACTGAGATTTCATAATATTGAGACCCACCCACACCAGATCCCCCCACCAAAAAAAAAAAAAAAACATTTCTAGACCTATATCCGACACTGGTTACAGAATTGAACTGAGTATTTTTGTCTATATATTGGAAGAATCCAATATATAGACAAAAATGCTGAATGTTGTATACATATCTCAGACGGTTTAGAATACGTTCTGTGTTTAAGTCGAAACAAGACGTTCTGTTTTATTTGGTGTGCATTGAACCTCAACAGAACTAAGAATTAATCAATTTAATATGAAAAGTGGCAGTTTTCGAATTGGTTGGACCGTTGGATTTTAGTAATGAAAAACCGAAATCTATATTTTTTCATTTATTTGTTCAAAAACAAAAGAAAACTACAATTTAATTAACAAAAAAGTGCAATATTACAATAAAAAATCATTTTTCATTTAAATGTTGCTTTTTTTATGTCTGCGATGCTCAAAATTTATATAAATATAAAGTTGTTAGTATCACATTGTTCGTTTGTGCAACCATGTACATTGCCTGAGTACCATACCTTTGTTTGACTACACAATGTTTGAAAAGCTCTACAATGATTTTTCAAAATAGAAAATAAAATTGCTTTACAATATTTTTCTCAAAGACCAGAAGGGTCACCACAAGACAGCGGAGCGCGCATAAGGCGCTGACAACTGCACAGGTGCACAAAGGAAGACATACACTTTTTACATAATGGGTTACCACATTGTTCTGCTGCGCCATTAATAATTTCAAATCACAAAGTAGGGGAAATCACATCCACTGGGGCTTTACTTATAATTGAGACAATAATCATGTGATTCTCAAAAAATAATAAATTACACAATTTATTGAGAATATCTTTAACTTTAATTTATATAATGCACATTGGCAGATGGCCAATGAGTAGTATATATGGGCAGCAGAAGACATTTGGGGCCTGGTCACATACGATTGTGGTTTGCTTTACTTTACTTCACTTCACTAGGAGAGCTACTTTGATTGTGGTTTGCTTTACTCCACTTCACTTACTATATACCATACGAATTATATAGATTTACTATGTGAGTAAGTGAAGTGAAGTGAAGTAAACCAAAGTAGCTTTGTTAGTGGAGTTAAGTAAAGTTACAAACCACAATCCTATGTGACCAGGCCCTTACCGACATACAACACTGTCACTCAATAATATTAATCTACAATAAAATACAATCATAATAATTCTCAATATTAATACAGTATTAAATACATAATGTTAATCTACAATACAATTAAATCTACAATATTAATGTACAATAATATGTCTGCGATGCTCAAAATTTATATAAATATAAAGTTGTTAGTATCACATTGTTCGTTTGTGCAACCATGTACATTGCCTGAGTACCATACCTTTGTTTGACTACACAATGTTTGAAAAGCTCTACAATGATTTTTCAAAATAGAAAATAAAATTGCTTTACAATATTTTTCTCAAAGACCAGAAGGGTCACTCCAAGACAGTGGAGCGCGCATAAGGCGCTGACAACTGCACAGGTGCACAAAGGAAGACATACATTTTTTACATAATGGGTTACCACATTGTTCTGCTGCGCCATTAATTATTTCAAATCACAAAGTAGGGGAAATCACATCCACTGGGGCTTTACTTATCATTGAGACAATAATCATGTGATTCTCAAAAAATAATAAATTACACAATTTATTGAAAATATCTTTAACTTTAATTTATACAATGCACATTGGCAGATGGCCAATGAGTAGTATATATGGGCAGCAGAAGACATTTAGGGTCTGGTCACATACGATTGTGTTTTGCTTTACTTTACTTCACTTCACTAGAAGAGCTACTTAGTTTGTGTTTTGCTTTAATTCACTTCACTTACTATATACCATACGAATTGTATAGATTTACAATGTGAGTAAATGAAGTGAAGTGAAGTAAACCAAATTAGCTTTGTTAGTGAAGTGAAGTGAAGTAAAGCAAACCACAATCGTATGCGACCAGGCCCTTACCGACATAATATGACACTGTCACTCAATAATATTAATCTACAATAAAATACACTCATAATAATACATAATATAAATACAATATTACATACATAGTTTTAATCTACAATACAATTGAATCTACAATATTAATGTACAATAATATTTTTTTTTTTTAATTACTAGAATAATAATAATGGAGATGAATACATATAATTATAATAATTATAACAACTTGATAATTTGATAAATAAAAACAAAAAAGAACTACAATAATTTTTTTTGATGTGCAAACAAAACGTAATCAACTGTCCCATTGTACTCTTCCATCCTCAGTTTGGAGAAATAATTCATCCATAAATAATGATAATTAAATAAATACTAAATAAATAATATGATACCATAATTAAATAAATCCTAACCTACTCATACTAATATTTTAATCAACAATAATAATTTTTTAGTTTTATATTTTATAATTTTTTGGTGGCCACCACCGGATAATAATAACAACAATAAAACATATAATTATAATGAAAATGATAATATTTTTTTTAAATTTTTATATTTTATTATTTTTTTGGGGGCCTGCACGTAAATAAAAAAAATTTAATAATAATTATAATATTTTTTTTAATTTTATATTTTATTTTTGGGGCCTACACCTAAAAAAATCTAATAATAATGATAATTAAATAAATAATAAATAACTAATCTGATAAACTAATATACTAACCTACTTATACTACTATTCCTATACACAACAACTTTTTTTCTAGTTTTATCTTTTATAATTTTTTTGTTTTCTACCACCGGATAATAATAACACCAATACATACATAATAAAAATGGTAATTTTTTTTTAATTTTTAAATTTTTTTTGAGCCTACACCTAATAAAAGAAAAATTGAATAATAATAATATTTTTTTTAATTTTATATTTTATATTTTTTTTTTGGCCTACACCTAAAAAAATCTAATAATAATGATAGAATAAATACTAAATAAATTATATGATACACTAATATACTAACCTACTTATACTAATATCCTTATAAACAATAATTTTTTTTTAGTTTTATATTTTATAATTTTTTTGGTGGCCACCACCGGATAATAATAACAACAAAACATATATAATAAAAATGGTAATATTTTTTTTTAATTTTTAAATTTTATTATTTTTTTTGAGCCAACACCTAAAAAAAGAAAAATTGAATAATAATAATAATTTTTTTTTTTAATTTTATATTTTTTATTTTTTTTTTGGCCTACACCTAAAAAAATCTAATAATAATGATAATTGAATAAATACTAAATAATATGATACACTAATATACTAACCTACTTATACTAATATTCTTATAAACAATAATTTTTTTTTAGTTTTATATTTTATAATTTTTTTGTGGCCACCACCGGATAATAATAACAACAACAAAACATAATATATAATAAAAATGATAATAATTATGTTTTTTTAAATTCCTATATTCTATTATTTATTTAGGGCCTACACCTAAAAAAAGAGAAATCGAATAATATTTTTTTTAAATTTTATATATATTTTTTTGGGCCTACTCCTATTATTAGAAAAATCTAATAATAATGATAATATATTTTTTCAATTTTATATATATTTTTTAGTTTTCACCATGTTTTCAAAACAAATATTTCAATGAGCCATTCCATTGTGCTATGACTTGCTGGCAGTTCCTGCTCCTTATTTGATCTTTAACTTGGCTAACCAGATGTTTGTAACCCAATCCCGGTAATTTTTCAGAGATTATTGAAGGGTGTGAAATAGTTGAACAAGTTATCAATTAATATGAATGATCAAACTTTGAGATAAGTGACTAGCTTAAATCGAAGTAAAGAAGCTTGCTGAATAAAACAACAGAATCAACATAGTTTAAATTAACTTATCAAATAATAAGAATAAAACTTCTATTTGGAAAAATACTTTGAATTGGATATAATTAAAATACTCAATCCATTTATTTACTGGAATTCAATTTTTATAAGTTACAGCATGCAGCAGCAACAACATCGTCGAAATTAATTGGAATCGACCAAAGTAAGGTAAACATTAATAAAACCCTGTATTTCTAGAAATAGGCTTGATATTATTAATGGATCTATAGTTTATATATGAAATTATAAAAATACAAGAAAAGAGATAATCATGGAAATCTACAAAAAATGGAATACAATCCTCAGAATATCACATCCTTAGCAATAAAAGTCTATAAATCTGCAAATAACTCAAGTCCTTATTTAACCTTAATTTTAATTAAATTAATTTTATTGTCATCTTCAACACTCTATCAATGTTGATTAGGAAATGATAAGTTTTATTTTACTCTTAATTATATATAAATCTTATATATTGTAATAGTTTATATAATTTATTCATTATTTTTAGTATTACTGTTATTATTAATTTACTGTTTTGCACTCATTCCCGCGCACAGGTTTCATGCCTATGTGGGTCTTATAAATTTATTTCAATGATTGAATGAAGTACCTTTTGTTATTGTATAATTATGTTTGTGAATTGAAAAGAATGAATTTGAATTTATCATTCAATTGAATATTCCTCCGAAGAAATCACTTTCCCTAAAAAGTGTGTGCTCTTTTATTAAAAAATACATACATGACATGTTTGTTTTGAAAGATTTTTCAAAAATAATAATTATTGTAACAAGTTTCCGAGATGGAGTGTTACTCATACCATCATTGTTAGAAGGAAAACTCAATTTTCATGTAAGCTAAACTTTTCATATTCAATTTTATGAAGAACATTTCTACTCAAACACTTAAAATGACAATTTGGCAAAAGTAGTTATCAAAAATAATACTGAATACAATTAATATTATTTTCAATTTTTGAAAGAAACTCAAGTACAGGTTACAAGTTGAAGTTGTGTTTTTATATTATACATATGAATGAATACTTTTAGAATAAGTACTCACACTTGCGATACTGAAATCGCGAAGCAACTGGAGTCTCAGCGATTGGAATAACAAACATGTGTTTTTGAATTATGACGTTCAGACAATATGGTGAGCGTCATCATTTGAAAACACATGTTTGTTATTCCAGTCGCCGAGATTCCAGTCGCTTCGCAACTTGAGTATCGCAAGAGTGAGTAGAGCCTGAAGGTTCAGAGTTGAGAAAACAATGCGTGAATTTGAGGAATTCACCCACAAAAGTGTTGTTAAGAGGCCGCATCGGGTTCTTTTGGTGGAGCTGCTCATTCTGTCGCTCCACC